>CM031877.1:1596887-1668323 GCA_018697195.1 Certhia americana
GGGCAGGGAAGGGCAGGGAAGGGCAGGGCAGGAGCTGCTTCCTGTGCTGGGCACTCACACTGAGCTGGTGGCTGCCCCATCCTACAGCCAAAGGAGCCATCCAGCTGACCCAGCAGCACCCAGGCCTGGCAAAATCCTGTCTTGTGAGGATTTCTCACCCCCTAGATGCTGATTGCTCACCTGTGTGCCTGCAGGATTCACATATTCCCACTGTGGCTATCCCAATGGCCCAAAGTGACACCCAGGAAAAACATCTACTTCCACTTGTCAGAGTTTACACACCAGAGCCTTCTGTAGTGGGTTGGAAAGGGTTAATGCGTGAGAAATAGATCATTTGATGAGTAACTGCATGATTAGGACCCAACGGATCGATAATTTCTTATAAATGTATAAATAATTCATTCTGCTAATGTGCTTGTAATAACCTCTCACGTACCCACTTGTGTCTCACAACAGCTCCTTTGTCAGCCCCACATAAAGCAACACAGGGCAGTGAAAACACAGCAGACACTCCTGATGTAGCCAGGATTCAGCTGAGCAGGGGATTGCCAGCAGAAACCTTGTTAAAAATACGGGCCTCAGCATCTTGTCCTTGTGAAGATGTTGGCAAAGAGCAGCTGATGGATTCCTCAGATGGTCAGCAGCTTCTTGCCACAAACCTAAACCTTCTCCACCTTCCTGACAAGCACTGGGGTGGTCAGGACACTTCCCTCACCTTTTCCACCTCTAGTCCCTCCAAAGAAGCTTTGTGGAAACATGGATGGGGAATGTCCTGTATTCCAGCCCAGCATTCCCCTTCCTGCACGGATCACCCTTAGAGCAGCCTGAGGACACCCTGCACCTCCCTCCCCGTGGCACATGGACCAGCAGAGAACTCTGTCTGACAGGTAATTAGCTGCAGAAAGAAGCGAATGAAAAACAGAGCCTGAATTAATAACAAGGCGCACACACATATTTGTCTGGAGATGCACAATGAATTACTTTAATTTACCAAAAGCGCCTGGTTTATCTGCGGATGGGAACAGATACATCTTCATTTCTGCTCTTCTTTAGGAATTGCAGCAGCAGCTGGGAGCAAGGCAAGCCTCCAGCCATTCCCATTCCCTCGTTGTGCCAGAAATGCAGAGCCTGGCAGTGTCTGGCTGTACCCCCAGTGACACTGAAGGTGACAGTCAGAAAGGACAGGGGCAGATGGATCCTGATAATTATTGCCATTTTGAGGAGAAAAAGGAAAAGAAGGTGCCAAGATTTCAAACTAACCCTATGAACTTCCAGGGGAACACTGAGTGATGAAAAAGGGCAAAAAGAGATTAAAATAAAAACACCAACCAGAGGAGCACTGGAGGCAAAGCCATGGGCTGGGCTGTTCCTGGGGCACGTGGCTGCTCCTCGCTCAGGAGGCAGGAACAAGGTGGGAGCGAAGGTGAGCTTTGCATTTTCCTTCAAGGCTCATTGCTTTGGAGTTTCAACCTTAAAGCTGAATTTCAATTACATGACCAGTAATATTCACTTAATGAAAAGTACCATCCTCACCCGGTGGGCTGCAACAGGAAGGAAGGAGAGGAAAAAGAAGGATTAAGCATCACTCCTGTGAGACAGAAACCTCACCTGCCCATGTCCCAGTGCCTTCCTCCCTCCCAGGATGGTGATGTGATCCTGGGGACACTTGTGCCAGGCAGAGCTTCCTGAATCTCGGTGGGGTGAATTAATTTTAGGGGCTGGCCATTCAGAATGTTGGCCAAACCCACCACCAGCATTGCCCTGCTGGTGGGAGAGATGAAGGGAGGGATGGACACCTCCCATCCTCGGCTGGATACCCTGCAGTGGCAGGAGGGATGGAAATGGAGCAGCACATGGCCCATCAGGGGTTGCAGAGAGCTGCCAGGCACCCATCCCAAGCAGGCAGCAGCTGCTCAGCACTGCTCCCTGCTCCCTGCACACCCTGGGCCTCCCTGGCTTACAGGGAAAAACATTACTTTAGGATTAGGCTTCCATCTGATTCCCATCAAAAGCTCTGGTCAGCACCTATTTGCTTAACACCAGACCTTTCAGGCACCATCAAATTTAATAGGGCTTGACAGATTTGGGATTAAACACAAAAGCCAGGCAAATCCTTACTTTCACAGGAGGCCCCAGCGGACGCTCCAGGACAGGCAGGATTAGGGGGAGAAAAAAGGCAAAAGGAAAGAGGAGACACTCACACAGAGTCTGGCTGGTGCTGCTCATGCCAGGAGCATTGCCCCCGTGCCAGCAGCTCTCTGCTCACTCTCCTCCCCAGCAGGAGCTGTTTGCTTGTTTTGCCCGCTTTTCCCTCCCTGACTGGTGCAACAAACACCTGGAAGCCAAAGCCATGAGCAGGGCTTGAGCCTTGCAGCAGAGCTCAGGGATCCCAGGGTACAAGGTCTCGTTTATAAACCACTCTTCTCCCTTAGCCAAACAGAAGCTCAAAAGCAGCAGGTCTGATTGAATTACATGTTTAATATTTAACAAGGGGTCAGGTTAGATAATCAAATAGTCTTTTTTGTCTGAAAATTAGTCCTGAGGTCAGTACAGAACCTGCAGAGCTTCTCCTCTGCAGCAAGGGGGGCTATTTCTCCCCATTGCAGCAATGATCACAGAAGGCTTGGGCAGGGAGCTCAGCAGAATCCCAGGAAAGTCCTGGATGTTTTTAAAATACTAGTAGAAAAGAAACATAAAGAACACTTTATCACCAAATGAAACTTTCTCGGTGTCATGGAAACAAAATGTTGGAATTAACAGGTTTGCTTCAGTCATAGCTTGTTGTCTCACCCTGCTCGTGGGAACGAGAAAATGAAGGATGGAGTCTGGTTTGGAAACTGCTGTAAATGGTCACCCAGGCCTGAACCTCTTCTAAATTTTAAATTAAGAGACATAAAGGAACAGATGATTTGTTCTGACAGAATGAATGAAACTCCCCCTGGCTGCTTTGGCTGTGCATGGTACCTCCAGCCAAAAGCCTGCCCTGGCTGCCCACCCTAAACCCCCAAGCTGGCAGATGAGCAGCCACTGCCAGTTTTTTGGGAATGGGAGCCCTCCTGACACTCCCATGCCAGCAGGGACAGCTCTGCAGAGGGGCAGCCCTGGCCTCACCAGACCACAGCCCTCCCTGACATCATTTATGTGCAGCTGTAGACAAGCACCTCCATTCTGTGGGCAAATTTGAGCAATGGCCAGACACCAGTAGCAATTCCCAGTAATTAAATGAGAATTAATTGATTAACCAAGCAATCCACTTGCTTTATATATGGTGTTTTTATTAGCAAACCCTAGTTACTTAAGTAATTTCCAAGGCATATTTATTAGCGCTGCATAAATCTGAGTAAACAAGTCATTTTCAATTGTGGGAATAATTAAAAATGGCCACGTGTGTTTATTGAAGAGCACACTCTGCCAGAGCTGGGTTTGTGGAGGTTTTATCCCTCTAGCCTGGCATGCTGGGCTGTGCCACCTCCTGGAAAAGCCATCCCAGGCATCCAGTAGCCCCCTGCCCTGGGAAATCCTCCCCTTCTCCATACAAAATGTCCCTTATCAGATTTATTTCCCACCAGGACACTCCCCAGTTGGTGTAAGGACTGCTCCCCTGGTGGATCCTGCCCTGGCAGCAGCAGAGGAACCTTCTCCATCCCTCCCGTGTCCCCCACACTCCTCCTCACCTCCCCACCTCACACAGAAAGACTCCAAAGGCGTTTTTTGAGGGGGGGGTGTCTCATGATTAAAAAATTGGCTCCCCAATGCTTTATGCATGCATCTGTTATGCTAAAATAACCCTCCTTCCTAACCATGCCCACCTGCTGTCTTTTTCAATTTTAAGTATTTCTAAGTAGCAATCAAATCAGTATAATTTGTTCTTTATCTCAGAAAAACCATTGTGAAAGAAAAATGTGACCATTATGTTACATCAGGGAAAAATACCAGCCCTTTCTTTCCAGCCTTCTCTCTGTTCTATCAGATCTCAGTCGTCATTATGCCCGTCAGATTTAATATTGCTCGAATGCTCCGAGCTTTCTTTAATCACTGCAACCTTTCTGCCATCCCCGAGCTCCCCCCTCCCCAAGGTTAAGGCTTTTTTCCCTTTCTTTTTTAATTCAGATACATAAATACTCGTATTAGGAATGCGTTAAGGGTTTCCAGGAGACGGCTGGCGGGTTGTTTCTGGAGCTGGCTGCTGGCAGAGCGTTGCCATCAGCTGCTATTGTGCAGGACAGAGGGGCCGGGTCTGGGCAAGGCGGGATGCGCCAGGCAGGGCCACCACCCACCGGAGGGATCACAACAACAGCCCGAGCAAATATTGATGCTGTAATCAATGCTGAGATTAGGATTGACTGTCGGAACACACCCAGGTCGCTGTAAAAACATCCAGTGCTGCAGATTTCAATAAAGCCTGCGGACCAGAGGGCAGTGGTAAATGATTATTTATAGACTCGCTGCAGAGGCAGGGCAGAGAGGGAGCCCATTACACTTGGGATCAATCCCTCCACGTGCCAAGGGCTGGCTGCCATGCACTGGGGCAGCCTTTGGGAAGAGCTCCATTGATTTAAAGGATGGGCCAGCAAAACCTTTCATCCATTTTCAATCACCTGATTCCTTGCAGGCTGAGCCCCCTTTCAGTTCACTGATTATTCAAACATCTTCCCAGATCCCCCACATGGTCTCTGACCCCCCAAACCCCTCCTTGAGCCCAGGACTGGCAATGCTGTGGTGGGACTGAGCCCTGGTCATCCTTTCTGTCCTTTGGATGAGACTTTGAAGGAGCCTGTCCGTGCACTGCAGCAGTGGGGAGCCTAAAAACACAACAGTGGCCTCTGGTAACACCTCAGCCTGTTTTGTCTCCACAGACCCCTCCAAGACATGGCCACGGGGACCGTGCTGCCTCCAGCACAGATGTGATGCTCACTGCATCCTGGCACAGGAGGACACTGAGGAATTGGCCCCTGGAGAAACTTGTCCTTCAGCCTGCAAACCTCAAATCAGCTTTGGCAAGAATAGGTGCTAAAAATAAATCCTGTCCTTTCCTTCCCTTTTGACTTCCCAAAAGCCAGGCTAAAAATAAGAGCTATTTGCAGGAAAATCCCCACCACTGAGACTCCTTTTCCCTGTCTCTCTCCCAGGACACAACACTATTGCTGTTAAGTGACCTGTGAGCACATCTTCAAGAGATGAGAAAAACGGCACACAGGGTTCAGAGCATTAAACAGGCACCCAGGGCTGGGGTCAAGCATTTCTGGTGATGAGTGAGCTCCCCCTGCTAGCTCTTCAATCCACTGAGAGATCAGCACTGCCCTGCTGACCATGTGCCCTGGGCGAGGGGCTGCAGGACTGACCCTCCTGGCCAGCACCCCCAGCCTCCTCCTCCTTGCTGTTTTCCCACCCCAGCACACCCTGCACACGTGCTCTCCAGCCAGCTCAGCTACACTTCACAGAGTCTAGTTTCCATAAATAAAAATTAAGCAAACACTTAACAAGCGTCATGCATATTAATACCCTCCAGGTGAAGGTTAGCATGAGCTGTGATTGTGGCAAATCCACATTTGATTAGATTGACTTGAAAACAGGGGAGATAAACAACCCACAAAAACCTAAAAAATTACTATAATTTATTCTTTTGACCTCCACGAGTTTCTCAGTTTTGTGCACCTTCAGCCTCCTTCCCTACTCAGGGCACTCCAAAGGAGCAGGTGGTGGCAGATGAAGTGACTCCCCTCCGCTGGCCTCCTGAGTGGGTAACACACAGCAATGTTTGACTCAGCCAGGTGGCAGAAGTGACAGACCTGTTCCAAGTCCCTGTGCTGAGCCTGGGAGGGGACATTGTGGCTGTTGGAGGTGTTTGGGATGGCAGAGCTGACCCGGGGATGGCTCGAGTTGCCTTCACCCACAAACTGCAGCAGGAGTTCTGCAGTTCTGAGCTGTGGGGCTGCTGGGATGAGGTTGGATTGGGAAGCAGCATTTCCCTCCTGCCAGCCCACAGAGACAAACTCTCCAACAGATCTATCCCCCTGCAATAACCTTCCTCCAGCCCAGGCAGCTCCTCCTGTGCCCAGCACACATCTGGGGGAGTGCAGATGTTTTACGAGACCACTCACGGGACCAACAAAGGAGCTCCCAGTTCCGGAGTTCTTCCCAGCACAGCAGTCACTGCATTCCCCACCCTCTCAGCCAAGCCATAAAGGACATCCCAGCTGCAGACAGAGCAACAACAGCTGCCCATCAAACCCCAGTAAAGAGTGTGGCAGGATCCCAACTGCGGCTGGAAGTTCTCCACGGGGCCCCTGCTCCAATGCTGAGTAAAAGGCTCAGTTGCTGTGGAAGATGGGCCACTATTATTCATTCCTGTCCCGTCTGTGGTGACAGTGTTAATCACAGCAGTCTCTGGGAGAGGGATGCTAATGAAGATGTGTTTCGGGCAGCGCCCGTCCGCAGCCATTTCTCAATTCATTAGCATCCTGTCACTCCGAGGGGTGACCGCAGAGACCTGTGTTCCCACCTTTCACCAAAACATGACAGGATAATAAAGCAACACTATTTTTACTGGGGGAAAGCCAAGTACGTTCCTTAAGCTCAGTGCTGGCTGTGGTGAGTCCCTAAAACTGGGAACAGAAAAGAGAGAACAAAACCCCAGCACCCAACTGAGTAACAACAAACTGCCTTGCACCCTGGCAGGGCACCCACAGGCAGCCCCCATTCCTCAGTTCAAGGTGCTGCTGTCCCCAAGGAGCAGAGAATTGCTTGGAGTGAACCTGAAAATCTGTGTGGGTGTCCCAAGGCAGGACAGACACCAGCAGGTCCCACAGTGCTGATGTCCTCACACCTGCAAAAACTCTTTATTGGGTGGCTAGGACCTGGAGAAGGGACCAGGCAGCAATGCACAACAGGAAAAACTCAGATCTCTGGATCTGAGGTCCAGACTGTGCTCCACCAACCAGACAATTGTCAATGTCCTCTAATATTTGTGCTCCACATCACAGCAGGTGAATTGTACCTCTCTGGTAGGGCTGATTTATTCCAGCAGCTCCACATAAGGAACAAACCCATTTCTCTGCTGAAATCAGGGCATGAAATCACACTGCTTCCTCAGGAAAGATACAGTGTGCCATAACCAGCTTTTGGTTAGAAAATACAGTCCTTCGAGCTGTCTGATGGCTGCCTGAGGTAATGTGATAATAGATAGGGCAGGTTTCCATCGTAGCTGTGAGCATCCCACTGCTCTGGGCAGGATTCCATCACCATTACACCCAAACTCAATGCCTCTGCTCTGACCATGTGTCATGTTACCAGCAAACATCCAGGTGAGCTGTGAAGCTCATGCAAATTCTCACTGAATCTGGGGAGACACCGTTTCTGCTGATATCTGTTCTCTTGATGTTCAGTGGCTTCATCATCCTGTTGGGGATAACAGCAGCACAGTGTGAGCCAAGGATAGCAAACAGCTGGCACAAAACCTTGGAAAATATTCCTTGTACCCGTCCCCAAAAACAGCTACCTGGCTGATTTGGGATGGAGCCATAAACCAAGTCAGAGGGTGCCTTTGCAGACGCTGGGGAGAAGGCAGCCAGTTCCCAGTCTGGTGCTGGTTATCACCCTCAGCAGGCAGGGAGGGGAATGAGCCACCTCTCCCTCACTGCAGCAGGGACAAGGCACTCACCCTCCTCTGCCAGGATCCTGGGGACACCGAGGGGCTGCTGCAGCTGGGGGCACCATCCAATCCCTCTCAGGGCGGTGGGGTCCTGTGGAGGGCAGACCAAGCCTGCTGGAGTAGTGGGGTGGGGAGCTGTATGTCTGCAAGCTCGAGCATTCCAGCGAGGAAAATTAAATTACACTTTGGAAGGTTGGAACAATGTGCCTGTGTTTGAATGGCAGCATCTGCTTTTAGTGAGATGCTCATGAGCAGCAAGTTTGGCAGATGCTGGTGAGACAAAGCAGCCAGGAGGTCCCTGGCCATGTCAGCTTCCTGAATCCAAGAGAAATCCCATTGCCTCCCTTCCTGTAACAGCTGAGCCACAGTCAATGCTCTGAGGCAGAGTGAGGCAAGCACGTGTTGGCAGAGCCTGGACAGCACCAGAGACCTTGCACTTCTCTGATTGAATTTCACTCCTCTCCTCTGGATCCCTGCTGGCCGCCCTGCCAGCCTCAGCTGCAGCACAGCATTGTCTGAGCTGTGAACACACAGCCAGCACATCCAGCCACTGCTGCCCGAGCCCTCCCCAGGGCTGCCAGCTCCACACGGCCATCCCTGCTTCCTGATGGCACAGAGCTCCTGTGCATGGCTGGGAGCAAGTGACCACAGTGGGGGATCACCACGAGATGGAGGAGGTACAGCTGTCACCCACGAAGGCTTCAAGCATCAGCATTTTATTGTTCTTCTGCACAACCTTTTACACTCTTGATCCTACATGCAGGGACACCTGTGTGCCTCTGCACCCTGCCGTGGTTGGCCTGTCCCCCTCAGCACTGCAGGTCTCCTTACCTGTAACAGCTCACCTGTCCCACACAGCTCTATCCTATCAGGGATGAGGCTCCAGCCCCATGGATCACCACAAACCCTGTGCCCACAGCCACAGGGAGAGGAGACTGAGTGAGACACAGAGAAGGCAGGCAGGGAACAGGGGCACATCCAGAACCAGCCCCAGCTGTGCCAAGACTCACCCATCCCGGTGTGGAGCCACCTAGCAAGGACAAATCTGCAGGAAGCAACGTTCTGAAGCAGCTGACAAGGAAAATACATTTGCTGCCCTCTCAGATGAAAGCAAATATTCAGTGCACACTCTGACAATATGGACCTCTCCTGATCTGTTGCTCACTCCTCTTGAAAACACTCAAAAAAAGAATAATCTTGCTCCCCATCCTCTCTTGCAGGCTCACACAAAAGCACCAGCTCTTCTCCATATGTCTTTTTTTTTAAAAAAAATAAAGACCATGCACTTCCATTTAATTAAAAGTATCTACGTAGGAATGAGATTAATTAATTCTCCTTCTACCCAAGAGCCCTCTCATTGTGTTCACTTAAATGAGGTTTTAAATGTTGTCTCTGTGCCGTATCTGGGCCAGTTGTCTCCAGACAACACTTGGAATGTTCTTCCAGCTCGTGCTATGCCACCCTGCATCTCTTACAAGGAAATGAAGAGCACAGGGCCAGCCACTCCCTGCTCTGGGGGATGTTCAGAGTAGAGCTCAGGATGCAGGTGGCCATCTCCAAGGATCTGCTCATCCTCCCAGTAGCCTGTACAATGCAGGACACAGGCAGCCTCCACACAAGACTGGAAATGCCAGGAGAGAGCTGCCACAGCTGCACAGCACAGCTGGAGGCAGCAGCTGGAACAGGACCTTGTGCCCCACTGGTGCTAGTGATGAGTGAGAAGCACCAAGGAAACTTCTTCAGCTCCTCCCAGCATCACCAGCCCTGGCTCCAACCCTTTGGATGCAAATCAGCAGTAAATCAGCAGTCTGGGAGATGCTGCTTCCCAACCTGACACTTTCTGTAGCCACCTGCCCATTTCTCTGCACAGGTCAAGCACAAAGACACTGAAGGGTGACAGCTGACATGAGAACCCAGCTTTAACCATCCCAAATAAAAGGAAAGGGAACAACAGAAATGAACAAGCTCCTCAGTTTCGGAGGGGTGACCTCAAGCTGTGCTGCAAGAATGGCTTTGTCTGTTCTTCCTGAGGAGTAGCACACGTACTCCTGGTACCCAAATTCCACCAGCTGGAAGGGAGACATCCTTCTGTTACACAGAGCTGCCCGTGATCATGGCAGGGAGCCCTGCTCTCCCCTTCCCAAACGGCTCCCCCAGGTAAACCCCTGGCAAAGCACCACATTTGCATCCCACTTCCCAGAGGCAATTCATGTTTCACCCAAATTCCCTATGATAAATCTTTATCTGAGTGCCCATGGCAAGCCTGTGGCAACTTGGTTCACTCAGATTAGCTCCACACAGATTAGCTCCTTGTGGCACTCAGCCAGTTTATGTGGATTTCTGATAAATGTTTTGAAAGATTTTTCTGACTCCGAGGGAAAAAAACCAAAAACCTGAGAGGAATGGAGGGGATGAAGAAACAGTCTTTGCCTGTCCATGCTGCAGATAGCAATATTCATTGCCTTTCAGCCAGGCAGGGCCAACCAGCTGGGAAACACTTCTCTACCCCAGGTAACATCATCTCTTTCCCCCTGGCTGCCCCCAGCAACATCTCCTGGGTCTTTCTTCTTTCCTGCACCATCCCACGCTCCCTACCCTGGAGAAGCCAGGACTCCATGGAAGGATGCTGCTCCATCTGCTCCTTCCTCTGCACCCCGAGGAGGACTGGAGACTGCAGGTGGGTCTTTAAAGCTGATTTGGGATGCCCAGACAGCACTCACCTCCTCCCAATTTATGTCTCTGCAGCAAATACAGTAAATTCAGTGGATCTCCTTAACCTTTGGTGTTGTCTTTTCCCTGTAACTCTAATCTTTTATTCATCTCAAATAGGAGCAGAGACTCTAGATAGTAAAGTGACAATGGGGCTGGCAGGTATGTCACATTTTGGCCACACAAGGGGACTGTGGATGCTCTTGGTGCCACCTGCAGCCCCAACCTGTGCAGGACCCTGGTGCCAGCCTTGGGATGGCCTCAGTGAGGCTGCAGCTGCCTGAATTCCAGCTCCTGTGATATCCAAGTCTGCCCCCGGGAGAGCCAGGGCTTGCAGAGAGGAGCTCACAGCTGCCTGAGACAGGGCTGCGATCTGCCTGGGGATGGAAATTTCCACCATCCCTTTCATGCACCCGTTTACTCTCTGCCGGGTTTCTCTGCCTGCCATTAGCCTTCAGAGCTCTGATTTGTCAGCCTGTCATTTGGACAAATGTTGACAGGCAGAAACAAGCAGGGCTTTCTTTCTCCCCCCCCCCTCCCCTTTTCTCTCTTTTTCCACCTTCCACACTCTCCACTGCCAGTGAGAACATCAAGGGAAAAGGATGAACAACTGACCCATAAAATAAATACAGGGCTTACAGTTTCTGATAGAGATTAAATATTGTAGGAGTCATGACTAGATAAAAGCCAGTGGAAGGAAAAGCCTCAGACCTCAATAGAGCATTAAATAAAAAGAAAGCAGCACATACACACACACCCAGACACAAGAAGATGTGCTGCAAGATTTATGGGGAGTTTGATAATCTGAACTGGTTTTGCTCCAAGCAGACTCACCTCAGGAGTGCAGCTCACACACAGCCCTGAGGAGCCTGAGGAGCTGAGTAGAGGCAGAAGGTGTCCCTGGGCTGGCAGCCTCTGTCCCCAGTCCCAGAGAGACCCCCAGCAGCATTCCCAGTGCTGGACACTGTGACCAGTCCACATGGACCCAACAGGCAGGGGCAGACTGTGGGAGCACATTAGTGGGGGTAGGAGATGGCAGCTCCTGCAGAGCTCGAGGGCTTTGGTGGGAACATTTGGCATGATCTGCTTGTGACCCTGCCAGTCTCAACAGGAGAAACTGATGCTCCAAGGATTTCCACTGGCCACACAGAGTCCAACAACCTCCGCAAACTCTGCTGCCTGCTCCTCATTTCCCTTTGCCTCACTGAAAACTGCCTGCTAAACTCTGCTGTGACCCAGCTCCCAAACCTGGAGCTTGCCAGGTTTTTAATTTAATTTCCCCTCCCTCAACTTGCAAACCTGTGAGGTTTCGGGTTTGCTCTAAAGCAGCCTGGATGAGCACTGTGGGCCAGGGTGCAGCTCGAGGCAGGGCTGCTGCCCTGTGCCCCCCAGGACCAGGAGCACCCTGGTGCTCCAGCTGAGCAGCCAAGCAATCAGGCAAACACCAGGCAGTTAAAGCAGCAGCACACTGAGAATTGGAGCCGCTCTTGGCAGCAAATTAGACATTTAAAAACTGAGGAGAGTGAGTGGCGAAGATTAAATGCATTATAGATTTGCTGGAGGAGAGGCGAGCGAAGCAAAGGTGGATCATTGACACCCCTCAGGCAACTGGGTGAAGATTTGTTTATGTACTGGTGTGTAATCAAGTAGGAATGAATGTGAGACACGGGGCCTTAATTTTTCATTTGCAATCAAGGCCACGTACACACCTTTTCTTAGGCACAGAAAAACACTGCCACGCTCCCTGTCCCTGCTCAGCGGCATTACCCGGAGAAGGGACAATTACCAGGGATAATCGGGCTGATTGCGGACAGGAGCAGTGGGGGAAGGAATGCTCGGGGCTGCAGGGAAGGGCTGCCAGGCTGTGGATGTGGGAAGAAGCCTGGTTCCCAGCAGGTCCCAGTCACCACTGGAGGATGCTCTGGGCGCTGTGTTCCCTGGCTCCGTGGAAGAAACAGGAATGCCCAGAGCACATCATGGACAAGGGGCATGTCTGAGCAAGGACAATGACTGAGCAAGCTGTGCCCCAGTGCAGGGCACGGGGCAGCACCTCCCATCCTGGGAATGGACACAGGGACCAGGTATAGGGAATGGGAAGCTGCCCTTGGGCACGGGGAACAGTGGAGAGGAGCTGGAACAGCGAAAGGAACAGAGGTGCAGGGTGCAGAAAACAACACGGAGAGTCACAGGCTGAAGATTACCTCCTCCCTCTCATTGAGATTCCCGTGCAGGTCCCATTTTGAGGAGCTGCTGCCAACCTGTCGCAGCTGTGGTGCTTGGAGGCAGCGAGGTGCTGTCCCCGAGGGAGGCTGAGAGCCGAGAACAGAGGAGAGAGGAGGGCGTCTGATCAAATATTCCCTTTGCTCCTGGCAGCCTTCACATCTCCCGCTTGCTCGTTCCCTGCTCCGAGTGCCCCGGCAGGCTCGGGGGTGCCAGCGCTGCTCACCCCGCTCATGGCAGCCAGGAGGGAGCTGCAGGGACCCCGGGAGGAACGGTGCTGCTGTGGCAGATGTTTAACCTGGGGCACTGAAGCCGAGGGCTCAACAGCCCAGGTGTGCCAAGCACCCCCTGTGCACAGGTACTGCTGCAGAGAGAGATTCCCAGCTGGGGACAGTGGGTTGAGGAAGGTAAGGGGATCCCACTCACCCCAAAGGATGCTGAGAGCCAGCACCTGAGAACGTGGGTCAGCACTGGTACTGTTGGGACACAAAGCAGAAAAATAGGATTTCCAGGAATTCTCTGGGGACAGGAAATAGAACAGCTTAGAGTGACTCTGCCAATCACCACGGGGAGTGAAGTCAGGTGGCAGATGTGGGTCTGGCTCACAGCAGTGTCCCAAGATAGAAACGAAATATCCCAGGGCTGCTGAATCCCTTCAGGATTCCAAAGGGGCTCAGTTTCCCCACCTTTGGGGGTGCAGGGTGTCCCCCAAACCACACTCAGGCTGCCCAGTGCCCAAACCCTGCTCACCTTGGGTTGCAGAGCTGAGGGACTGTTGAATATCCCTCCCTACCCTTTCCTATCTACATTCTGCATCCCTGTTCCATCTGTAGGCATTATTCCTATGCTGCCCACATCACTCCAGGTCTGTGACTTACAGGGCTGCTGCTCTCCTGCACAACAGGATAAGGAACTGGAGCGGGGGAACACGGGCAGATAGGCAGAGGCACACGGGTTAGAGCTGATATTAATGTAGCTCAGCCCGGGCTGACAGGGAAAACAGATGGAGAGCTCTGCAGCCAGCATTGGCACCGAGGTGTGAGGCACTGAGAGTTCTGAGCAGAGTGGGGCCATCCGTCCAGGGCTCCCGGGGCACTGGGCAAGGGGACAGGATGAACCTGGAGGGGAGAGCGAGGAACTGACCTGACAAGGGACAGGGACACATCCTGAGAGCCACGGCAGGAGCTGGTGATGTCCCCAGTCACAGCATCTCTCAGGGCTCTCTCTCCAGGACAGCCCGTGCTGGGCAGGATTGCTGAGCTCTCATCTTTCTCCTCGCTGGCACAGCTGGCCCTGAGCAGTTTGTTTATTTAACTCAAGCTCTTTATTGCACTGAAGTTTGTTTATTCAACTAAAGTTTATTTTTTCACTTAAGTGTTTGTTAGTTCCTCGGAAGTTTATTTCTCCTAAAACCTGTTTGCTTACGCAAAGTCTGTTTGTTTAACTGAAACTGACCAAGGAGCTCCTGGGTTTGCAGCCCAGCTGCAGGGCGTGCAGAGAGCTCTGCAGAATTCCCTTTCCTGCCTTTCCCCACAGGAGCCTGCCAAGCCCCTGCCCTGCTGATTCTGGGAACAGGACAAGCCCAGTTTAAGCCCTCAGCAGTCACTAGACTGAAATTCTTCTCCTGGATACACTAATTCAGATGTAAATTTTTAAGCTAGGTATTTGGGTTTAGATGGAACTCGGGTTTTCCCTTCACTGAAATGACCCAACCAGCTAAAGCTGCTGGGACACAGCACTGGGGTGTCACATGTGCCCCCGCCCGATCGATGCCACCTGCAGCAGGTGTTATCCCAGGTGGCACAGCACCAGCCGCTGCCTGGAAAATGGGATTGGATCTTCAGAAAAAGCTATTAGCCCCTTGTCAGGACCCTCTGATGAGAACTGACTGGCCAGCACGGATCGATGCTGCCAGCTCACGCCTCGTCCCTGCTCCTGTGTATTTCAATCACCCAGCCCAGGATCCAGGTACATATTACCTGATGTGAGTTTAAGTGTCATTTATTGCTAATTACTTTATGTGGCGTAAGGTATTTGGCAACTTCAGCCTGGCAGAACAGGCTGTAATTACACAAGACAGACTCAGATACCCCGTTAAAATAATTCCTCCCTGTATTTGGTTAAAAAGGGAAGAAAATGAAGAACAATATTACTGACCTAATAAAATAATTTTGCAATTAGGACCAAGTAACTTCTGCAACTTGTGAAAATGTGAAATTCAGAGCAAATACTAAATTTTTATTTGAAGTAATGATGATTTTCTTAGTTTTCATTAAATCCTGGCAGACTCCTCAGCTCAGTGTAATGGACCAGGCTCAGCAGCTGTGGGGTCATGTCTGGGGAGTGTGTTTCTGTAGCTAGACACAGAATTATAGGGGTCACTACATCTTGTTGCTCAATTGTTCCTCTTTCCAGCTTTCCCCATCCAAGTTCTTTGTATCTCAGTATCTGAGAAGTGAATGCAGAGGGTTTCATCAGATCCTGCATGCTACAGGTTTCCTGCCACCTACTTGTGATGCCTGTGTAGGGCCAGGAAAGCAAAGGACCTGAGTGTTTATGTTCAATGGGAAGAAAAGCACCACTAAATAACCTTAAAACCCTGAAAGACGTGGACCCCTGAGAGGCTAAATTACAGACAACACAAGTGTGAGACACAATTAGTGCTGGCTTGAGGAGAAAGCATTTCAAGCTTTCTTGAGCTGGCATCGGGGGCCTGTGAGCCGCAAACCTCTTCTGTGCTGGAATAATTGCAATAGCCATGGAAACCATCAAAGCTGCTCTGCTCATTTCAGGTAAGAAAAGAGCGAGCTGCTTTTTTGGCTCTGCCCTACGTTTTTTCCCTCAGTGCCATGATTTCTCTCAGAAAAACGTTCTTTGTGACATGACCACGAGATTCACGGAGTGCTCAGGAGCTGGGCAGTGGCCTTGGGCTGGCACACCCCCTGTCCACATGGCCCCATCACTGCCATGCACGGATTGTTCTCAGTGTGATCTCCTCCAAGACCAATTGTCTTTCTCCTCATCCTTTGTGCAAAACATAAAAGATTAATGATTCTAATTTCGGTGTGCAGCTGCCTCGCAGCCTGATTTGGGGGGCTGTGGTGGAGGGAAGGGCGGGAGGAGGAGGAGGAGGGCTGCCCGAGGCTGAAGGAGCCAAACGGGTCCTGCCCAGCAGCTCTGGCTGTGGGAGCTGGGGGTCTTGAGGCAAACAGGCATCGTGTGTCACAACTTGGAAATGCCAAGTGTTTTAAGGACAGATGCCAGGAGATCTGACAGCGCCAGGACTGAATGGGAGACAAGAACGGGGTGAAAGAAGTCACATATTTCAATACTCACCTTCCAAGGGAGGATTTAAATATTTGTCTTCTTGTGTGCTGACCTACCCCAGCTTGGGAAGGTTGGGATATCAGTGTCAGATCAATTTCCTCCAAGGCATTACTCTTCAAAGAAAATAATTTAGCCATTATAAACAAGAAAGTTATGAAATCTGCTGTATATTATATGCAGGTTCACTACATCAGGTTTAACTCCTTTTGTCCTAGGTGGTGCTGGGTATGACCTGCTTGACCCCAGCTCCTCCTGCCCATGCTGCTGGTGGAGCTCTGATAGTGGACTCGTAGCAGCCTGGATAAAGAGTGCAAAACAAGATCTAGTTTTGTAACATTAACTTTTTTTTATTAAGAAGACAGATATTTTATAGTACTTCTTTTCCTTTGTAAAAATGGGATACATGAACCAATACAAAATGTGAATGGGAACAGATGGATATGTATTTTCTTACACTGTAACATCTTCCATGGACACCTTAAAACAGAACTGGCCTAAGGGGTAAAAATAAAAAGGCCGGGTAAATAAAGAACAAGGTTGTTTATCATCAGTTCCGCGTTCTTCATTTGTGATCCTCCTTTAAACAAGGTTGTTCTTTCTTCACGCTTCAAAGTCCTAATGATCTAAAGCTGTACAAAGTAATACTCAACAATACATTTCAACAGTGCACTGTATACTGAAGAAAAAAATACATAAACCGATATACAACTAAAATTAATAATTTCCTGTTTTTCCTCCTGTTTTTTTTTTTTTTTTTTAATGTGGTTTTTTTTTTTTTTTTTTTTTTTCAAATTTTTTTTCCAATGCGTGGGGGCCGAAATTTTGCAATCTACCTGAGACGGAAAACACCAATCAAACACATGAACCTGAGACATGTCAACATTGTTAAGTCAAAGTTACATCGGTAACACTGCACTACGGTACACTTCCAAACAAATATGGGCTGCTCAAGGCCAGGATGCCCCTCCCGTGCCGCCGGGCCACGGAGCCCCTGGCTCCAGCCTGGCTGCTTCTCACTGCGATGGGGTTTGGCAATGGTGCTGAGGGCTCAGGAGAGAGCTGTGCTCGACAAAAAGCTGCTCAGAAAAACTGGTGTTTCTGCTCGTGAAGAGGGGAGAGACGGAATACTGCCAGGAGGAGCAGGCCTGCTTGCTGTGCCAGGCCACCCCCTTCCCAAATGAATCCCACCTTGCAATGGTTCTGCCAAAATACAGCAAGTAAAAAACAAACGCACGAAAATGGCCCCCCACCCCAACCCCCCCCGCCGAAACCCCTAAAAAAATCCCCAAACCTGACACTAAGATTAACGCTTTCCTTAAATAAATCAGATACATTTGCCACATAAACACAATAAAAAAGTATCGCTCGAAATCCATGATTACTCACCAAAAAAATGTCAGCATATGTAACTTTATACCGTCCTCCCGCTCGCGGTTTGCTACCTGTCGCTTACAATTCCGACTGAGCCAGAGTCTCCCGTGCACCTATGGCTTTAGTGGTCATTAGCACGCTCGTTTCAACACAAATTCCCACGTTTTTTTACTCAGCAGGTAGAAAAAAAAGGCAGTTTTGTTCATCCAGCTGCTCTCCAGGTCTGGGCTCACGCTCAGAGGGGCTTTACCTGCTGCCCCCACGGCTGCCAAGCGGGGAGAGGATGAGGAGAAGCCCTCACGCCCAGGAGGGCTCTGCCTGCCCAGCAAGGACCCTGCTCCTGCATCCCTACGGCCGAGCAGCGCCTCTGCTGAGCTCCAGCCCATTTCCCAGCCGCCACCATCGAAAGCACCTGAAACAGCCACAAAAGGGGGCTCGGGGGGTGTTATCTGAGCCCTGACGGCAACAGGGGAACGGGACATGGGCACACTGAACTGCAAACTACGCATCTAAAATGTGCTGGTTCTCCTCCAATGAGCTCGAGTTCTGAACGGAAACCGGTGAAGAGAAAAAAGGGGAAACACCTTCAGAGAAACGCACCTACTCCACGGGGTCCCAGCTGGCAACTCCAGAAACAGGAAAGGGGAAACGAAGAGCCACAGAAACCCGAAGGGAACTAACGCACAGAAGCCCCTCTTCTTCCCAGCCTCCCCCCGACCCGAACGAACAGAAATTAAACAAGGCACAGAATCTTCTGCAAATGACTTCACTAAACTAAATCCAAGCTGGACTTGGCCAAAAAAAGAAAACCCAAACGAACTGAGGTGTCGAACAGCAGAGTGTACTTTACGAGGAATATTTTTACACAGCAAATCCCAGACCTTCCCGGCCTCACCGCTCTCCACCCATTTGCTTTTTTTTCCTTAAAAAAAAAAAGACACAAGCTGGTTGCAACTTCCAAGATCACTGTCTTTGTAGCGTTTAAATAGGGCCAGTAGTAACCGTCCACGGTTGGACACCTCATGGGAACCAAGGCTGCTCTAGATGAAGTACTCTTTTTTTTCCTCGGAGTTGTTTTGTCCCCCCTCTGCGTTGATGATGGCTGTGTCTGCGTCGGCCGCATCATCTGCTCCTTTGGCTTCGTGAGTGAAGTATGTACCTGCAAGGGAAGTGGAGGCTGAGTGACTCTTCGGGGGTCTTGGTGTGGTGCTGAGGGAGTGATCGACAAAGGAAACACAAGAGCCATTGGGAGAGAGACTGGGGGGCCTGTCCCATCAGACATGACAACACCATGACTGAAGGGACACACGTGCCTGGCCTTTCATCCTCCAGCTTTGGTCTCTGTCTTACCTTTATGTCTGGCAAAATATCGCCCTAAAATGATGAGCAGGCAAAGCATCGCAAAGACGACGACGGCCACGACGCCCCCAACCACGGCATGGTCCACGCTCCGGATGGCCCCTTCCTCACCTGCGCGGGAATCTGTTGAGAGCAGAAGAGGAATAAGAATTGGGGACTTACTACGATGCTCTCGGCAGGCTCTGGCTGCAGCTGCTCTCAGGATGGGAAAAGCTGCCCTCAGGCTCTCCAGAGGAGCAGGGGTGAAGCACGGAGCTAACTAGACAGATGAGTTCAGGCAGAGGAGCTTTGTCCGGAGCCGAACTGATCTGGCGGCTCGACTCGCGAGGTGTTCTCCGCTAAAAGCAGCAGCACTACGACTACACATGTGGGAGACAGCTGGGAGAGGGGAGGAAGGGCACATGGAGTTGTTGGTGGGGATCTATTCTGGGAAATTTCCTTATAGTGCTCCCCAAATCTCAGCCTTCCTGGCGGATGGGGCACGGAGACGAGCAGTACAATACGGGAATATTCATCGTTAGCTCTGAGAAATGTCATTAACGAGTGCCCTGTTGAAAACATTTCAACTTCCCCAAAACACTCCTTGCCCAAAACCCAACCCACCCAGTATGGAAAATGTGTTTACAACCACTCTCTGCCCTGACTGAACTGGGTTCCACCATGAACCCCCACCTTTACTGTTCAATGCAACCCACAAGGACACAGCACTCCTGACCCAAAAGCTAACACCCAGTCCGAGGCCGGCAGTGAGCAGTGACTGTACAGTGCCTCCGACTGCTTTACTGCGCTTATTTAACTCCTCACCACACAATTAGTTTCCTTTCAGAAGCGCCTCTCCCTCGGGATGCTGTCACCTGGGAGAGGGATGACTGATGTGGCGGAGGAGCAGCTCCGGAATGAACCCCGGATGAGCTATGGCCATGTAAAATGAATGTATAGCAGTGTAAACAATTTTAATTTAAGAACGCAGCTACATCAACCCTCGCTGCAATCCTAATGGCAACTGAGATTTATAACGCAGTAAAAAACAATTATTCTCCCGCTGATTAATACATTAACATTTTGGAATAGAAGCTAAACCATTGTCTCTTTTTTTTAGTGAGTCAAGCGCGACACCTCTATTAAAATGATTTACTGGCCATACCTTACAATTTAAGCACAGCAGCAACAGAAACGGTAAAAATCTTTTAACTTTACATGATTTGTGAAGTCATATGTGAAGGATTTACCATTTAAATCTTTCACTACAAGAAGCACATGGCCCATAAATCTGCCCTGCCTGCGCCTGCCTGGACACCTCGGAGAAATGCGTTTTGCCAGGACGACTGAGAGAGCAAATGCAAGTCAATTTTTAAGAAAGATTTATCTCCGTCTCCCTCCAAAGAACAGAGCAAATCTCTGAAGCCTCCACCTCTAATAATATTTGAAGTTTATCGATCAAGCGTACAGATCCGTGACAGCTAAAGGTAATGGGGCTCTTTTGAGCTGAGACCTGATACAAAGCTTTCGAGCAGCAGCTGGGATTTACGCTTTCTATCGATATTTCCAATTCTGCTCCAAGATTAAGGACTGAGGGACCCAAGTAAATAACTTGGGACCTAGAGCACCATAAAGCGCCTTTTAATTAAAACAATTTAAGAAAAAAAGCCCCTTTGAGTAACCTCTGAGAGCAGGAGCCCCAGTGTGGGCAGGGAGATGATGGGATGAGCTGGGGCAGGGTGAGAAACACTCTGGAGAGCCCTCCAGCATTTTGGCTGATAAGGTAAAAACTGCAGCCAAAAAAAAATTCCCCTGCCAACCAAAAACCTTCACTGTCACATCCCTGAAACCCAAGCCATGGCACTGTGGTGACCGTGTGCCAAGGAATCCAAAAGCACAGCAAAGGGGGACCTTCTGTCTCATCTCCAGTGGGAACAGATCATGCTGTGGCCACTTCCCAGCATCTGCTCTGTGGCAAGCAGCTGAACATCCCTGCATGCTGAGGGAAAGGTGCCTATGGACACTCCTGGGGTGCTGAGATGATCCCGTGCCCAGGCACAGGATCTGCTGCCTGCCCAGGTTGGCAGCTGGGGCAAACCAGTCACACTCGGTGTCCTGGGAGCTCCCAGTCCCACACAGCCTTCCCACTGCCAGCTCGGCTAATCTGGCCTTCGTGGACCTGCTCTCTGCAAAGCAACTAAACTGGCTCATCTGCTGGAGCAGCTGCTCTAGGCACACTTCACTCCATTTTTTTCTTGTTTTTTCAGAAACTTCGCGCCCAGTTCCGCTCCGTTGCATTCGGAGCAGCCAGCAGCATCCCAGCCTGGGTGGATGAGTGCCTTGTTGACATCTGGAACAGCTGAGGGGCATAAACACGCTGAGTTACGGCTCTGTAATGTGCTTCCAGCAGGATTTTGCATCAAGAGGCGTTTTTTCTTCATCATCATAAATTAAGGTTCTGGAAAGATGAAGCCATGTGTTCGTGCTGGCGGCGACCTCCACACTGTCCCACCGTCCCAGCGCCGTGGTGATGGGGCTGTGCCAGTGCCCTGTGCCTGGCACATCCCTCACATCTTCCCTCTGACTGGCATCATGCCAACAGCAGGGAGAGAGGTTTCCCCTGAGAAGGGACTTTGGCCAAAAGCCTTGCCAGGTTTGCTCAGCAGTTTGTTAAGCGTGAGCTCCTCTGCTGAGACATGCAGGGCGGTTTTTCTCAATTGTTCCTCTTAAGAAGACCCCTGCGAGGTGCCAGCCCCAAGTTCACACGGTTATACACGTGGCTAAATACATCTTCAAGTTTACACATGGCCTCAAAAATTCCTGCTGCAGTGTCTCCTCTCCTCGCCTCCTGCAGCTCAAACACCACCTGCTCCAGCAGCACTCGGCACCAGGAGCTCTGCTGCCAGCACAGCAGAGCCCAAATCCACCAACAGCAACTCCGACCCTGCTCTCAGCAAACCTGTCTGTGTGCCACCAGCACGGGAACAACCCCTCCACATCCTGTCCCTCACTATTTCATTGGTAATTAACCAAGTGTCAGGTCTATGGAACAAGGAATGATTCCCCAAAGCCAAGGAGAGACTTGACCTTAACAACTGGAATCTGCTTTAAATGCTGTCTCCAATTCACCCAAGCTATTCCCGCCTCCTATCTCTGATTAAACCAGAAATCACAACTTTATTGCTGAAGAGGGAACAGTCGAGATGGCAGGAACTGACAAAATGCCACATTATTTGCTAATCCTAATATGTTATTCTTCCTCAAGATTTGCTTTTCTCAGCACCAATTCAATTACAGATGCTACAAATCCTTCTGACGTTTAATTCCCTCTTGTCAGGCTGCAGTAAATGTATACATGCAGAGCTTTCCCATTAGGATGTTAATATATATTGGAGCAAGCTGGATCCTGGCCTCTCCAGCGAATCATCAGGAATTTTCCTATTAGGGTTTTGTTTTGGGTTTGCTTCTGAGTTTCTGTGGGTGGGGCAGAAGGAGGGAGGGAAGGACAGGGAAGGAAGAGACATCACGGCATGTTGTCACCAACATGCCCCCTCAGGGCTACTCTGCAGCTACGGTGCACCTCGGCTGAACCATTTTTGGGTCGGTGCTTTGCTTGGCACCAAAGCACCTTAAAGGAAAACTGCAGTGGTAGTGGTACAGTCCACTTGCCAGAGCTGAGCTGAGGCAAGAAAAAAATCAATTTGTCTTTCCAAGTGTTGTGCTGCTCCT
Organism: Certhia americana; assembly: GCA_018697195.1. NCBI lineage: Eukaryota > Metazoa > Chordata > Aves > Passeriformes > Certhiidae > Certhia > Certhia americana. The sequence continues at coordinate 1,619,233 of CM031877.1, forward strand.
CCAAGGGATTGGCACGGCTGTGCCCCACAACAGGGGATGCCAGTGTTTCATGGGATGCAGTACTGGGCCCATGGTGCAGATCACTGAACAGCAGCAGGAGTGCTCCAGAACCTCTTCTGGGGTGGCCAGGAAGAGACTTGGGTAGCTTGAAATTTATTTTTGCTGATTATTTTTACCAACTGCTCGTGCAATCTACAAAACAGCGATTACACTGCTGGAATGGCAACCTTGAAGTTTTCCTTTAAACAAAAAGTGTGGCTCAGCAAACAGCACATGGACAGGAGAGAAAGGGGGTTGGGACTGGCTCCTACTCATCACAGAACTAAAGAACTAACTCCAAAAGTCAGGAGCAGTACGGAGCAGATACTGAGCTGGGGACTGTGCACCTAAGTACTGATAATCATCATCTGCAATTCCCACCTGCAGGTTCTCAGCTATGGGGGCTTTGGGGGACTCTCTTAAAAAGTGAATGTATTAATGATCTCCAAGTTTCTAACACTTCTGCCAATATAAGTGCTAAAACCAGCTTTCTGTGGGCTCTCAAGAAAAACGTTGGTGATGGTAAGAGCAGCACTCTGGCAGTCTGGGTCAGAGCTTACATGGAGGTTTAGTGCAGGAAAGACTTTTCTGCTCCCAACTTCTCAATAAAAAGGTTCCACTCAGTTCCATTTTAATGAGGCTTTAAATATAGATGTATCCATGAACATTCCACTCTTTTCATCATCATCAGCACCTCAAGACTAAAACCAAGACTGGGTTGGACCGGGCTGCCTGTATTTTGGATCTCCTTTCCACCCACACTAGCAGCTGCAGCCCTATCTGTGTCAAACCACGTTTACCTTCCGTGCTCCCCACGCTCTCAGCAGCGGGCCCCACGAGGCTCGAAGCAGCAGCCTTGGGCTCACCTTGGTGACAGGAGCCCCCTGCACACACGAGCATCCTTGAGTGCCTGGAGGCAGTGGCTTCTCCAGTGACTCCTGCTCCTCTCTGACACTGCTGCTGCTGCTGCCAACAGCTCCTTCCCTGCTCCTTCCCTGTGTGCTCCAGCACCCTCCCCAGCCCATCACGGCTCCCCCTCGGCTCAGTGCCAGAGGTGTGCACCAAAGGCAGCACTGGGAGATGCAGCCTGTCCTGCTGTGATGTGGGAAAGCCCAGGTTTTATGGAACCCCTGCTGTGTGGAGCTCCTGCCTCCTCTCCCTCCTCACCTCCCTCCAGCTTCGCATTCTGCAGCCCAGCTGCAGCATTTTGGGGTATCTTTGGACAGCCCGTACCTTCCTCTACGTGCATTTCTGCTGTAAAAGCAGAGAACGGAGGGAGATTTTTAATGAAAATGTAGTTTAGACATTAATTTTGGCATATTGGGATTTATTCCTGCACTTGCACAAAAATTTACCTTCTATTTCTGGGTGAAAATTAATGTCAAGCTCCTGACATTCAACAGGGTGGGCTGAACTTCTGGGCAGGAGCAAGCTGATACACACCGACCCCACTGACATCTCCTGAGCTTCCCAGATGTGCAGGTAACATCTGCACCACGGCAGGGGAAAGGAAACCTATGCCAATGGCTTTGAAGAATTCCTAAACAAGTGGTCTCTTCTAAACCCAGCTAAACCTAGTTTAATTTATTAAATGATGAACACATCAGTATGCCTGAAGATCCCACAGGTCATGATTTGGGTGTTTAATGGCCTTAAGTCACTTGAGCACTCCTGAAAACCTGGTGAGCCAATTATTCCTTTTCCCTGGAGGTAGGAAACATCAGGATTACACTGACACCTCCCAACTGAATCTGGGGTTAATTCTTTTGTGGAATGAAGTTTTTGAAATGATGGAGCAGCACTAGAGGCTGGACTTGGCAGGGGGTGCTGGTGGAAGAACTGGCTGCTGTTACTCCATGAACACTATAAAACACTTAGCCATGACATGGGAGGACAGAAATCACTGCCTGTCTATGACAGGATGAGCAATAATGTTATTCATTCCCACTGCCTGGCTGGAGCAGGCTACCCCTCCTCGAATTTATTGAGGGACTGTTAAAGAGCAGCGTTAACCTGCCTGTCGTATCGTAATTGAATTTGGTCTAATTTAAACCAGAGAAATTTGAGGAGTTCATCCTTCTTCAATCAATAAGCTCCCCTTCAGCGACCCATTTCAGGATTGCTTCATAAAAAATAACGCGCTTTGTTTGAATAAACGTGCTCACCCTGGCACAGCTCTAAGCTGCACGGCTGCTTCCACAGACTGTGGAGAGGGGAGCAGCCGATGGCCATCGATCCACCAGCACCTCCCTGCAAAGGTGCTGACTGGGTTTTGGTCAGGGAACCCTTCCCTGCTTTACAGGAGGTGCTGATGCTCTGGAGCAGAGCCAGGAGAGCTCGGGGCAGATCCCTGGAGCTCAGAGCCCAAGGCAGTGTGTGTGCACATGCATGCACAGGTGTGCACAGCACGCACACACACACACAGCTCTGCCCTGGTGCTGCTGGAACCCTGTCTGCTGGAACAAGGAACTGAGAGGTGCCAGGCCAGTCCTCTCCGTACCCTAAGGGCTCAGGATGTGAGGAACAAGAGGAGGATTGCGAGAGGCACGGACACACAGAGCTCGGCTGGGAAGAACGAGGACGGCTCTGCACTCAGGCTACCTGGGCGGAAGGCAAGGGATGCATTACTTAATTGCACAGTCGGCAGAGCCTCGCTGGCAGCTGTGGGCGGGACAGATGTACCTGGAAGGAACAGCACACTGAGCAAACACGGCAGCAGCCCCACGCCCACCACGCCACGGCCCCTGTGGGGGTGGGCAAGAGCCCTGCATCCCTCAGGGGGTGCCCAGGGCTCCTGGAGTGGAGGGTGGCATTCCCCATGGACAGCTCAACTCCAGCACTCACCTGGACCACCCATCTGAGAGCCCCAAGGTGCTGACCCCGGCCAAAAAATGTCAGCTGGTTTCAGTTTCCTGGCATTCTGAACAGGGGCTGTGGGGCTGAGGTCACTCTGCTTGGAGCAGAGAAGGGCCTGGGGCTCTCTCTAGGGCCTCCCCCAAACCTGACCCAGTATGATCCTGACCACACCTGAGCAGGGATGATCACCCTTTGAGCAGGCAGGAGTAACCTAAAGAGCAACAAGCAAAATTTTGAAATTCTTAGGGGAAAAAAATCAGTATCCAAACCAGATGCTTCAAAAACGTTGTTTGTCAGGCTCTGCCTGCGCTGTGTTCTGTAAAGGTGGGGGGAAATTTCGGCTTCCATTCCAGACTCAGAGAAAGGACTGCACTGAGCTGAGTGCTCCAGGAAAGGTGTGAGCCCCTCTGGGCAGCAGTCTGGGGAGCAAACACCCATTCTAGGCCATTCCTTTGAGGAATTTTGTGAGGTTCTTCTCTTCATTCAACAAAAAGTGTTATTATTCCTTAAAAAATAGAATTTTGAAAAGTGAAAGAACTTACTAGAGCAAAACAATTTTTTCCCATCCACTCAGGGATGTTCACCAGAGCCCTGGTGTGCCTTACCTACGGGATCTGTCCTGGGCCTGCAATAATAATTGTTAGCATTTCTCAGTATAAAAAAACATCAGGAATGAATCCATCATTTCTGACCTCTTGGTCAAAGCACACCTGTCTGTAGTGGCTTATGGGATGGGACATTCCTGATTGGATTGGGCAAGAGGGAACCACTGGATGGAATAAGATGAGCACTCAGAGGTATTTTGGGGTATTTGTTTTGCTTCATGCTGAACCCCTGAGAGGAACAGCTCTGGGTTCCAACCCCCCTGGGCTGGGCTCTTGCCAGGGGGGACAAATGGATGCTCTTGCCCCATGCAGGGCTGTGCACCCTGCATTGGAGCAGCTGCATGCAGCCACAGAACCCAGCAGGTACCAGGAGTCTGCAGGCATGCTCTGCAAGGGGGAAAAAAAAATATGGGTGCATTTCTATAGGAAAACATGAAGAACAGAGACTTAGGTTTGTACCACTGGTACAGGCTCTGCTCTGAATGCACCCAACTGCATCCTCTGAAGATGCTGTTATGCTTCAATCTCAATCAGCACTAATTGGCAAAGACCAGCCATGAGGATACATTATGCCCCTCTCAGTCGAGCGTGGATAAAAACAGGCTTGAACCATTTATTTGGTTTGCCCTCACTGATGAAACCACCACCTCCTTTTTACCCCCAATCTGATGTTGGTATGATGAGGAATCCCCGAGCAGACAAGGGTTAGTGTTGGCCACCTCTTTTAAGGGGGGTTTCACACAACGTGGCAGAGCCAAGTGTTCCACAAAGGTTCAACTCAACCGGTCCCCAAGATCAGTGTTCAAAAAATCCCAGCCAGGAGGGAACCACAGGGGTTGGCCTCGGTGCCCTGCACCTCCTGCCCCATGTCCGAGGATGCCACACAGAAATGGGTGCCAAAACTGAGAAAAAAAAAAAAAAAAAAGAAAAAAAAAAAAAGGAGGAGAACCCCAACAGAAAGGAGAGCACTTCCAAGCTGCGAGAGCGTGGGGGGGAATGGCTGCGCCACAGCGACTGCACAATGCAACATGGCCAAGATGCAGAAATCAGAGTGGAACCAGTGTCTAGCGAAGGAGAGCAGCGGGTTACCTACGGACTAGCCCTTACCTGAGAGATCCCCATAGTCCAGCTCCTCGGCAGAATTGGGCAACTGAGTAAAGCCTTACAAGTAAAAACAGACTCGTTTTTCTCTGCGTTTCTCAAGCGACAAAAAACAACACACTTAGGAATTGAGGATGAATTTCTTGGGGGGGAAAAAGAGAATGCGTCAGTCACTTGCCACGGTCTGCCGGGGCGGGCAGAGCCATCGTGTGACACCAGTGCAATCGTGGCCTTTATTACAGACAGAAACCCTCCTCGCTCTACACTGTTGGCACACGAAACGTGGCATTGAGACCACTCATAACAGCATGCAGAGCCCCAAACTCTGCCTTTCGGCCGTCACGGGGACAATTTCCCAATTTAGCCCAGGCTGATTTCGGTCCTGCGTACAGAGAGCAATGGAAAACTTGCCTCCAATTTTGCAGCCAATCCAATCGGTTTTGGTCATGGTGAAAAGTTTGGATATTTATGGATGGGAGAGCACAAACACTGTGCAGTGCATGTCATGGCCTGTTTGCAGGCTGCGGGCCGTGGCCTCTGCCAAACTGTCGGCTTTTTTTCATTTGCCTAAACGTGATGGATTTATGGGAAAAGCATCTATCCTCAAAGCTATAAAGCCATCAGGGAGGCATGTGGTCGTGGCCAGCACAGGCAGCCAGTGCTGTCTGTGAGGGTGTTAGTGCTGCTTGGTTTGGGAGTCTGAGAAAGGGCTGGGGTCTGCAGGCAGAGCATCCCCAGGGGTGGACATCTCAGCACCTGTGCCAGGAGGCCACTCAGTCTTACTGAAATGTGGGGTGGGGCAGTGTTACCCTGTGGGCTTGCGACTTCCAGGACTCACTCTTGCTGCTGGCCACTAAAAGCAAATGTGTAAGTAAAGAAAAAAATTCCCATGAAGAGATCCCGCATCCCTGGGCACTGAGGAACCTGGGACTCAGCTCATGGACTGCTACCAGAGCTGTCTGTCTGCTAAATAGCCAAGCTGTGAGTCAGTATGGACTCAGCCCCACCACAGAGCAGCAATATCTACATTTTAATATATACACTGCTCTTTAAAAATGAAACTCGTTTTCAGCGGCTGGTTTTTAAATACATCAAATCACCAGGAAGCTACGCTGGAATTACCTCCTGAAGTGGGAAGCCATTTAGATTAATAGCAGGAAATTTGCTTGTGTGCCACTCCTTGAAACTCCAGGAGGGTTTCAGGGAGCCCTCCTCAGATTTTCAGGAGCCTTTTTCCTATAAATGATCTGTAAATACAACAGTCGACTCACAGAAGCATTGACCATGCAAAGCTGCACTTGGCAGAGTAACCCTTCAACTTTTCTCTCTCCAAAATTGCTTCTGTAGAGGGTTCCCTTTAAAGGAACTACATTTTCTCACTGATGAAAAAGGGCAATGTTGCATTTTTTATGAAGCAAAAAAAAGAAAAATCCTTTTCAGAATAGAATTTGCAACAACTCCACAATTCTGTTTCTCCCTGCACCTGGGACCCTCACAAATGCCACCGGCCAGTGTTAAAATCTGTTGTGAGGCATTTAATAGGTGGTAAATTACTTCTTGATTTTTCTCATTAAGCTTTTATGCAGGCTACTAAAGCCCCTTCTTTTCACTTCTGAGGGGATGAACTCAAAGTCTGCCACTACTCCTTGTCAGAGAAATGAAAGGGAACTTTTCACTCTGCTCCATTTCCCTGGAAATGATAAATCCTCGGCAGGCAGAGCCGGCACAGAGAGCTCATCCTGCAGCTCAACCAGGTGCCCACATGAGGAACAGGCACCCTGGCTATATTTAGGTTTTCTGTGGGCTGCCACGCTACAGTTTTTCCCAGGTTTTTAAGGAAAAGCCAATTTCTCTCCCATCTCAGGCTCTAAATAAGCAATTAGGGATTCCGTTTCATGCACAGACCCCAGCGTGTGCAGACAGCGCTGTGATGTTTTATTCAACCGCCCCAAGGACGGGAGCTGTAAAATAAATTGAGGAACGGATTTACTATTAGCTGCACCTCTAAGTAGGGCATTTCCAAGAGGGAAGGAGGCAGCTGGGCTGGCAGAGCTGCTTGGTGATGGCAATGCAGAAAGTGCTGAGGCTTTTTCCGTGGCACCTGGCGAGGGGAACGAGCGGTTGGTGCTCTGGTGTGGCCGGGCTTTGGCTTCAGCCAAGCAAAACTCATTTTCAGGGACTGAGCACTATCAGAAAAAAGGAACAAGAGTGTAACACAATAGTGCTACCTACTCTTGAACCAAACCTGCTAAGGCCACAATTAAAAACCCCCACGGGCCTCCAGGGAAGAATTTTGAGCCTGCAAAATAATTTACCTGCTGCATTATTGGCCATGCATTTTCTTATCACTCTTCATTTGTGATTGGGGTGTTTTCCTTATTTTAACCTTCACTCCAGGCTTCCTGCTTTGCCAGCTTCAAAGGAGGCTTTTCCAAATGGCTCAAAACCCTACCTTTGCATGAGAATGAGCAGAAATTCTGCCTGTGCTGAGGCAGCATTACCTGGTTCTTGCCTTGCCAGGGGAGTGGGGAGCAGCCCTGAGCCCCCCATTGCTGGGCAGACAGATGGATGGACAGGACCTCAAGCACAATGCCCTGCGTGGGCAGCACCCACATCCTGAGGAATCACTCTGAGCATTGAAAGCTCTCTGCTTACAACAGGGTAAGGGCAGAATTTGGAAAAAAACTGGACACAAGGTCAGTGTGTCCAAGGTCATGGCTGCTTAGAGATGTCCTGCTTGTGTAGGGGGCAAACATGAGCTGGGTGTCTCACCTGAGGGGCTCCACAAAGGCCAGCACCTCGTGAGGGCTGAGCTCTCTGGCCACCGAGGGGCAACAGGGGCCAGGACATTAAAAACTGGCACGTTGATTATGGTGGGGAGAGGGGCAGGGAGGAAAATGGAAAGGGCATGGCAGAAAAAGCTCTTTCTCCTCAGACTGAGTGGTGCAGACACTCCAGGCTGTTACACTCCCGGCTCCACCGAGGTCTGCCATTCTGTATTCCAGCTCAAAGAGTGGGACCTGCGATTTCAGCCCCACGGGCACCCTGACCCCACGGGGCACACCGAGAGGGAGGAGGGCTGAAGCTGGGAAACCCCGGCTTCGTGGGGTGCAGCGGAAGCACAAGCCTTCCTGCCGGCCATGACCATGCTGTTATTGGAGCTCTGGCAATGAACAGTGCAGAGAAAGGAGAAAGTGCATCAGAAAATTCACAGTTAAGCTCTCATTTTTTTCAACAAAAGAGTTAACAACGTTCGTGCGTTAGGTCACTCATGCATCGCTGCCGTCAACTCCATTCCGTGAGGAAACTGGAATGGCAGGGCCTTGGCTACTGCTGGGACATGCACACACACACAGGACTCCTTCCCCCCAGTCCTCTAGGATACACTCCAAAACTTCAAATGGCTCAAAACCCTCTTTCCCCGATTGAAGCATTGTGCTGGCTCCACACTGGCCTTACATTCCATTTTTTCTTTGCTAGCAAGCTCTTTTTTGGGTTGTTTTTTGGGTTTTGTTTCCCTTTTTTATTTTTTATTTTTTTTTTTTGGTTGGTTTATTTTCTTTTTTCTTCCCCCAATTCATTTTAAATCGTTTTTGGAGAAAATCCATTTGGCTGTATTCATGCCCATGCATTTCTAGTCATTCACAGACATGCTCACTCCCATCGGACATCGGAAAGAACAAATGGCCAACATACAGAAACACCTGGTATACTCCATACACACTCCAGCAACACAAGCTTGGAAAGAAATCCAGAGTCTTCACGGGAAAAGCACCCCACAAGGGCAAGCATGGGGGAATTCAGAACAAACTGACTGGTTTTAAGGCAGGAAAGTTTCTGGCAGCTCGTTTGACTGGGATAGGTTGTCATTTCAGCTGGCCACCTCCCTGGCAATGATCCTCCCCACGGAGGGGGAAGTCCTCGAGTTAAACCCAGGCTTTTTATGGCTTCCTCAGAACAAAGAAAAAGAAGGAAAGACATCAGGAATTGCTTTAAAAAAAGGGGCAAGGGCTCGCCACTGAGCATCTGCCCAGCTTGTCCTCACTATAGAGTCTAATACATGCCTACACTGAACTTTCCTGATGCAGACACCTAGAAAGGACGTGGGGAGTTGTGCTGTCATCAGGGCTACCTGATCTCTGCCAAATTAGGGATCAACATTGAGCCACAAACATGCAGCTACAAAATCAGCTTTGACATTTAACACACACAGGGAGACTGTCACACAGAAAAAACACAAGTGTGCCCCGAGGTTTCCTATCTTTATGCTAAGTGGGAAAATGCATCCAGGCAGGTGGGTTATTTGGGATAAGAAGCAAGCCTTTCCATTTGATGTGGCACATTGCTTCTGCCTCTGACCTTGCCCAAGCCACGCCTCAAGGGGTGCAGGCAGAACGGGGTGCTCTGTGCTAGGGATTCCTGTCAGTAAAAGATCAGCCAACTTATCAGACTTAAAATAAACTAGAACGGCAAAGTCCAACACGGATTAGCTGTAATTAAAAACTGTCAGAGGTTTCGGTTCTTCAGCTGAAAAGTAAGCTTGTGCCAAAAAACGGGATGCTCAACTTCCAGCCTGCGGCGCGTACGTAGGCTTGCCGGGGAATGGAGGGAGCTCAGGAAGCTGTCAAGCTGTTAGCTAGACTGCCTCGAGCAGACTGAGAAGGGTTACTTTGCTAGACTGCTATGCTGAGAGGAAAGTGTTGCTATTTGTTTTCCCAGTCTCCTTCTGCAGTGTAATAACGCAAACTTCCCTGCCGACCTTGGAGGCGAGCGCTCCTCAGTGGAGCATCCCAGAATCCCCAGTGCTGCCCTATGCCAGCAGCTGCATGCCCTGTCTTAAAAACTAACTCCAAATGCAAGGAAAACGCTCCAAAATCTAGAACAAACAAAAAACCCCAACAAAACCAGCCTAAATCTTTTTTTTTTCCTTTTTCATGTGTGAAGCACCTCTCTCAGCCAATGGGTGGAGAACCAATTGGCATCACCTGGACCTAGATGCCACTTCCATGGGGCTTGTGCTTGCCTGGCACCAGGATCACAGACTGGGGAGAGCTCACAGCAGAAATGACAAGAGCAGACAGACTTTCCAGCCTTAGAACCCATGTTGTATTTACGAGATGAGTCCACCTGAAACACAGTTTTCCCTTGAAGACTCCAGCTCCCTTTTTGGCTTTCCCTTCCCAGGCTTGTCTTGCCACTCAGCAGTGCTGAGAAATAAGATAAACAGGAATGTGATACCAACCGTGAACTGCCGGTTCTGTCGTCGCCGTTGTGTCTACACACGGGAACAGAGGATTGGAGGAAGGGAAGAAACAGGAGGAACAGCATGCAAAAAAAGGGAAAATGGAAAAAATGGAACAGATAATATATGAGCAAGCTTTCAAAGAACACTGCGTGACAAGCAATAATAAAATGAAAGGCAAAAAGCATTTGAAGTGAGTTGCACTGTTTAGAAGACATGCCTCCAGTTCAAAAGCTATGAGCCTGAGGAAAACAGTAAATTTTTCTCTTTTTCCAGGTCCTTGCCAGAACAATTACTGGTGGTTGCAAAGTCAGGGGAACAGGAGACAGGAGAGAACACCTACACCAACAGTTTGGTTGGTGGGGACAAAACAGAAGCTCCAGAGCAGGATGAGCTGAGGCTCTGCACGTTGCTGTTGCACACTCAAACACTGCCTCATCAGAGCACCCATGGCCAGGGAACAATCTGCTCCTGCCTCTCCTCCAGCCTCCCAGCCACCACCTGCATGATGGATCATTTTTTTCAGCATAAAATATGTACTAGAACTGGCAACTGTGGACTCTGCTGCAGCAGGTAGCTGGTTGGACATCTATGGGTAAATTTAAAATATCCTGGATGCTTCCTTGCTGGTTAGTCTGAAGTTGACTCTATTCCATATGGGCTACATCCCATGGGAAGTTTCTTGGGGGGCACTGCCTTGCCACCGGAGAGATGCTTTGTCTCTTTCCAGGTGTTTGCAACAGGCAGTTTTAAAAGACTGACCCAAATCTGAAGGCTTTTTCTGACAGTCATTTCCTCCACACCAACAGGTCTAAACCAAACGTAGCCACATAATTTACTGGCTCGTTCAGTTGTTTGAGGCTGTTTAATTTCCACCTGGAGGTGGCAGGGGTCGGTGGCTGCAGCGGGTCGGCTCAGGACGTGTCACTGCAGTAAATCCCTGGAGCCCAGGGCTCAGCCCAGGTTTGGCCCAGCCCTGCCTGGCTGGAGGCAGGCAGTGTTTGAGTGGGGAACACGGTGTGGGAGAGCACAGCAGCCCGGAGCTTGGGTTTTGCAGCAAGGACAGACAATTCACAGCGGCGTTTCCCCTCGGTGACATGCTGGCAGACAACCCAGGGATGGGTCCCCTGCGTGGGCACAGGCAGCAGTGGAAAAAGGAGGACCTGTTTCTTGGCAATTTAGCTGAGGACAGCCCAGGGCTGAATTCCTGAAGCAGCAGCAAAGACAAGAATCATACAAGGAATACACAATACTTACAGATACAAGGTCTACATGCTTTAATTATGGAAGCAAAAAACAAATAAACCCCTGCACAGTTTAAGAAACTGCACCAAGATTTGCATAACAGATTATCAAGCCATCATTAGCCTGTTTCCACTGCCAACATAGGCTGTTCTCATCTTGGCAACCAAATCTAAGGCACCCTCAAGGAGGCCAGCCCTTGTTCTCCTGTGGGAGCTCTGGGGGCTGCAGGGGAAACCTTCCAAAGCCACAAGGAGACCAAGAGTGGGGCTTTGCTTTGGTTTTGGGCAGCAATCCCCATTTGTTTTAACCAAGCAAATGGTGGAAGGGGAAATGGTGGTGGAGGTGGGGGGAAAGCCATTGTTTAGAAGGGGTTGTAAAACTGAGTATTAATTCCTGAGATAGCATCTTGGCATCTAAAAATAGTCTCAATTTACTGTCTTCCTGAAATAAAAAAAGTTACGTCAGCTTTTACACTAAATAGAGAATCTGCTGGAAGCGAACTTGTATTGATGTGCTGGAAGAGATTATTAGTCAAGAAACAGTGCAAACTGGACAGTGCATCTCGCTTCCCCGTCCGGGGACAGAGACCGACAGGTTACACAAAATAAAGTTCTCAAGCGGTTGTAAGTGCGAACAAATATCCACGTCAAACAACATGTTGGCTGCAGCTGGAATGACAAAGTTATGATTAGCAAATGGTTTGGATGGTTGCAATAGGAAACACAGACTGGTTAAAGTTTAGAGTGAGCTTTTGGGGAGTTCTGTTCAGTCCCAGTCTTCTCTGGGAAGGACTGTACACGCCCATGTTCCGGAGGGAATGATCCCGTGTTAAAGACATGAACACACTGACACTGGTGTGTTTCTACATCATCACGTGGCAAAGGAGAGAAAACCATCACTGGTTTGGTACCAGATCAGTGCATTCCTGTAAATCCGTGTGTGTCCCGCCACTGCCCCTCCTCAGCTGGGAAGGGACATCCTGGTCATTCAGTGCTGCTGCTCACACCACCCCTAACTTTGGGGGGACTGGCTAACATCAAAGGTGCTTTCCTGAATCCTGGGTATGTGCCACCAGCTTCTGCTTTGCCTTCAAGAACAGCCACGCTTCCATGTGAGAGCAGGCACACAGCACTCCAGGGATCAGCCTTCTGCCCCACGTCCTACAACAAAAACCATCTCGTCTCCTCAAATGCTGACACACGAGAAGTCTTTGATACACTCCTGACTTGACCAAAGCCAAGGAGAGGCTGTGCCTTCACAAAAAAGCACAGTTCTGGTCCCAAGCCATCAAAAGAACAGCTGCACGGTCACCCAAGGCTGACAGCTATCATTTAAAATGGAAAGCTGGTGATGAAGAATGGGCTGGTTTACCAGCTGCAGCAAAGCTAAGAGGACTCAGCTTAACCTGGTATTTTCTATCTTAATATCAAGGCTTCTCTTCCCAGTGCCAATCAAGAAGAGAACTATAAAGGCTGTTCAGGAAAAGAAGAACAGTGCCAAGGCCTTCCAAAATCTTTGTGTACAAAAGCTCCTCAGAGGCCTGGTTTATAGTTACAGAAGGTACCCAAGGGAGTAACCACTGGCCTCTACAAAGCTGCAAATTTCACTTTATCAGGATTTGTGTAGCACTGGCTGTAAGAAATAAATATCTGCCAGCTAAGACAACTCAGACAACACCCAAGCTCTAGGCACTCCCCACCTCATTAGGCAGCTACACAAGGGCACACACACATATACACACACATATTTATAACATTACTGCGTGGAGGCAGCTGGGCAACATTTCTCAGAGTTATGAGCTCCACCGCTGAGCCTCCTCGTTTTCTCAAATGGATTCTCTCCAACTTCAAACTGTTTGCAGAGTGTGACAGACCAGGCCCTTTAAACTTGGCCATAATTAGTCCACAGCCTCAAACAGAACAAGCACGATGGAGGAATATTAAAACCCCAGCAGCAAAGTTAAATTCCCCTGGTTGAATGCTGCAGCCGCAGTGCTGCAGCCTCGCAAGGTACTTGGGGCTGGGGCTGAGGAGCACACACAGAATTACAGCAGCACATCCACAAAATAACGGCAGAACACGCTGCTGCCTTTTAAATTTAAAGAGGCTTTAGCAAGTATAGATATCCATTCAATATACTGCTTTTTAAATTGCTTTCTGAACTGAAACCAAAAGCCAATCTGATCCCTGACGCGTGGAGCTCTTATTCTTCCCGATTTTCCAGACTACTTCACAGGTACTGACCGGGGCGAGTGTGAATTCCTGCACATTGCTGCCTTTGCATCCGCCTGAGGGAACATTGCAAACGGATCCCTGCTTTGGTTCAGGTCCTTGGGGCTGATGAAAAGAACCCTGCAGAACCCTTCCTGGCTTCCCCTGGATCCAGTTTCAGTGGGACAGCAGCACAGCTGGCACATCCCCCAACAATGTGAGAGCCTAGGGGTGACAGGGCTCAAACACCAGAGTGCAGTGGCACATCCATCCTCTCCCTCACGCCACGCTCCTCCAAGGATGGGTGGAGATGTCCTTGGCATTCCAAAGTCTCCTGACCTGCTCCATACAATGCTCCAGGCTGATGCTGAGTGTCCCTGTCCAGGCGTGCTGCAATGGGCCCTGGGGACAGCTTGATTAGCAGACCAGATGTTTCACAAAAATCATCACAATCTGTATGGATGTTGTGTGTGATCAGAACAAAAAGAGTCTGAAATTAGCACAGTGGCTCCAGCCATGTTCTTGCATGTTTCTCCATACAGATTTGGGAGGATTTGGGTTTGATTTCAAGGCCAAGCCTGCACACACTCCACTCTTCTGCTCAGCAAGATGATGGTTTGTGCACTGCATATGCTGTGTTACCAAAGGTAAGGCTACGTATGACAGGTCCTGCCTGCTACTGGCTGAACATGGGACTGGAAGACTGAATTTTCTTCCGTTTTATTTCCCTTCCCAGGCCTGTCAGCTCTGCCTTTAGCCCCTTTAATATGGACACATCCTGGATGAAAATGTCAGAAAGACGTAGAATCGTCTTTAAATTAACTTGACATTTTACCAGGGACAGGCTGAACCTTCAACAGAAAGCAAAAGTTAAATAATAAATAATTTGGGGGAACAAATCCCTGGGCTGCGTTCCTGCACAGTGGCACTGAGCACCTGAACATGTCACAACTCGGCAGCAGACTGGGAACTGGGAGCCCTGGCTGCTCCTGCTGATGTTCCCATCTCCTGTTGGCAGTGTGGGCATCCCCACATCCCTGGAAAAGCCAGAGACTGTAAGAGAGTCCAGACAGCTGAGCTGAAGCTGAGCACTCGGAGCTGACTGGGGAGCAAATGTGTTTTTATGATTAAATTCTGTGTCAGCACCTGCAGCAGTCCCAGGCAGAAGTGGCCATACCTACCAGGGCACGGTGCTTTAGTCATCCCCACACTGCCTCTCTGCCTCCCACAAACCCACTGCAAGGAAATTGGAGAAAAGGAGGATTCCAGGACTGTATTCCTCCTGCCCACCAGCCACTGGGACTACTGCTGGAATAAACCCCCTGCAACTGCAGCTTTTCACACCACCGGCTGTCATTAGGAAAAAGGACAAATCCCACTCCTGCTGAGGATAAAAAAATTTCTCTTGTTTTGTGGAAGTTTTTTGGCATGTGAAATGATCTGAAAACCTGCAGCACTATTTTTGCCGACAGAGTTCACGTTTCCATGTGCTATTATTTTTAAAGCCCCATGGCTGACACAAAGGTGTGCTCCTCAGGAGACAGTGCCTTGTCCCCACAGGTGACAGGAGAGTTCCACCACCATGTGCTCCTGCTCAAGAGCTGATATTCCAACTCAGCATCAATTCCCAGCTCCTGCTTTGGAGCTCAATGGCTCCTGCACACCTCCAAGCCAAAGAGAGCTTGCTCCCGCTTGTACAAATCCTGAAAGGAACTCAGAGCTGTTTCCACAGGATGGGCTCGGTGCTTTCCACACACATTTGCTGAGGGGGCTGGAGCACCTCTGGAAATTCTCAAGTGAAAACCACTGCCTGCAATGTTACAGTCCCTACACACACACACCCCTGATACTCCAAGGGATCAGTGGGATTTAAAACATACTCTAAATGGGCATTCCAGGGAGGACATCGGGAGCCCCCAGCCTGCTGCTGCTGCAAAGGATGGAGAACAGTGCCTTTGCAGAGTCAGCAGGGCTGGGAGCACCCCCAAAACTGCTGCCAAGACACCTGTGCAATTTCACCTGTGGAAAAAGGGTGGGAAATGCAAATGTGCACCTCTGAATGCTGCCGTGGATCCTGGGAGGCAGGCGTGTCAGCAGAGCCAGGTTGGGACAGGCAGGTGAACGCTCCGTGCCCGGAGATGAGGGCTGGGCTGTGATTAAGGACCTTTATTTCCCAGGAAACAACAGCTGCCCAAGCCCAGCATTTCAAGGAGTGACTCCAGGGTAATTCAAATGATGCTGTTTGCTCCGCTGTATCGTATTGTACATCTTAATGAAGAAAGCCACAAGGACAATTTAACTGATAAAAAAAGGGCTCGGCAGCGATAACGGCAGGAACACCAAAGGATGGCCGGAATATCAATGCTGCTGGAGGATACATGGAAAAGATCAAGCTGTCACGCAGGAAATCTTTTCAAGCACCTACACTAAAGTGACAGAGGGAAAGCTCTAAAGGTCGTGGTGTCTGGAAACTTCACCACTGCTCAGCTTGTCCTTTGCTGGAGAAAGCATCAGGTCAGCTTTCCAAGAGCTCCCCCAGAAACGCCCTGAACCAATAAATCAAAAGGACAACTCCAAGGGCAGAATTTTCTAGGGTCACCTGCTAGAAACTGCTTCAGTGCAGCCTCTCTCCCCATGTTTTATTCAATTAAAGCAAGACAATTGTTTTTCAGAACTACTCCATGGTTCCAGGGGACATGAACTAGGTCAGAGTTATACTAAGAGTAGGGGGAGAAAAGCAAAATAAAACAGATTTCAAGCCCACCTCATCCTAAGGATTGGATTCCACTGGGCTGGCTCCAGATGTCTGAATTGCCAGCAGCTCAGAGAACACCCAGCTGGCTGCCACCCCTCCTCTGTCAGATGGGAAGAACGCTGGATCATTTGGGTGAGGAAGGCAATAAAGGTATCAGGTGTCTCTCAAGGCTTTGAAAGGTGTTCCAACATTGCTCTGCTATGTAATTCTAGAGATTATGTTAATTTGACCTAATTTTTTCCAGCCACAAAGTCTCTAAACTCCTGAAGGGCAGAAGCTGGTGTGGCTCCATTCTCCTGAGCACTGACTGGAGAGGACAGACACGCACATCTCTGCACGGCAGAGGGAGGAGAAGCCTCAGCTGCTCTGGGTGGGAAAAGCAAACTGAACTCATGGGCAGAGGATGGTAAGACACATGTCAAGAAGACTCAGTGTCAGGGAAGAAAATAATAATTTCTCTTATCAGCATTAGTGAATCTTCTTCCGACAAATCGTGAGCAGGAACTGCTGGAATTGGGGAGCAATATCATGTTCTCATTACTTTTTCAGCCTCCTCAGCAGTTCAAAGCCAACACAGAAAAGCATCAAGAAGGAAATGGAGACCCACTGGGTTCTGCCACCCGAGTCTGAGATCCTCCAGCACTGCAAACAAAGGTGAGAGAACAACACTGGACAGCCACGTGCTCCTTACCCCAAGGGACCTCTGCCAGGCTGATGACACAGCCATTTCCGACTGCAAGAACCACCTCCCTCCCCTTCCTATGTTTAATATAAAAAAGCTGGAAAACTACATGAAGGAAAGCCCAAAGGCTACTGAGCATCCACAGACAAGCCACAGCACTGGCAGCAGGACAGCAAACAACCAACCAGCTATTTATTGGGAGGAACCAACCACTTCTGTGGAACCTGACACCGCAGGTGAGGACAAGAGAGGACAGCACAGGCTTTGGAAGGCAGTGCTGGGGCGATCCCTAAAATGACAGGCTGGTAACAACCCAGTTCCCAGAAAAAGGACAGTCATTAAGGTTTGCAGGCACCAAGATTAACTGATCCAAGCATCAAGACACATTGTTCCTTTTTAGCCTTCCAAAATTCACTGAAAGCACGAGCAATTACCGTGAAAGAAAGAAACCTGTGAGCACGTCCACGTACAGCCTGTGGGACACCCGGCCGAGCTTCTCTGCCAACAGCTCTTAGGGAGGCTTTGAGAAAGCTTCAAACCTCCTCTGAAAGGAAAGCGGGTTAAGTCTAGAAATCAAAAACAGGGGAGAAGGGAGGGCGATCACGGCAGAGCTCCCCAGGAATGCCAGGCTGGGTGCCTGGAGCTGGGGTTACTGGTAAGCACCTGCAGGGAGGAAGCAGAGCACGGCGAGGGCTGGCAGGGCGATGGTGGCCGCTGGGAGAGAGGAGTGCAGTCCGTGCCAGCTGGGGTGCAAAAACCTCGAAAGGAAAAGAAGCCACGAAACGCCCTGGGCAGGGTGGTGAGAGTCAGCTGAGCAGCGTCATAAAAGCAAATAAAACGTGAAGGCATTTACACAAGGGGTGGTTTACAGCAACAGTAAACGTTGTGCCATTAGCTATTCAATGGTCCATCCTCACCTGCCGTTTGTCACCTCTGCCTCAAAAAAAAAAAAAACAAAACCAAAAAACCAAACCAAACCAAAAAACAAACCACAAAAAGCAGCAAGCAAAAGCAAAAGCAGCGGTTGGAACAGGAAAGGTCAGAGAAATGACAATGCGAATGGTTACAAATAAATCAGAAGGGTTTTCCTGATGAGTCAGGTCTGTGAGGAGGTATGAGGATGTGTCAGAGAGAGGTGTCATGATCTTGCTGGTTGTTTTTATTCATCTTTTCTCGCAAGACACGGAAAATCTCACAAGATGAAAGGCAGGTCCTCAAGAAGGGGCCTACGGATGGCATTCACTCAATAAAAACGACTGGTGGAATTCCCTTTTCTGGGAGAGTGAGGGAGAGGCTTATCACAGAGAAACACCAACACCTCGGCACGAGAAAAAGCATCTTGAGGCACATCAGGAGAATTGAATTGCCGAAGACCAAACTTTTCTATAAATTGCTCAGGAATTGATACTGATGGGACGGAGGCTGAAATGACTGCTGGTGCTAAGGGAGCTCTAAGGCTGCTGGCATCCTGTGTTTGAAGTACCCAATGCTGGCCACCAGTAACTGAATTAATCACTTTTCCTGTCATGACAATTCCCACGTTTCAGGACACCCACACCCACGGCAAGGACCGTCTGACACGTCGAGCTGCCGGACCAGGGCTCGTGCTGTGGGTGGGCGTATTCGAGGGAAAAAAAAAAATACTGCAAATGACTGGTTTTGTTGTTTTTCCCCAGGCTTCATGCTCTGCTTATATACATAAAAAGACAATAAACATTCAGGACATTTCCAATGGTAATGAAGGTACCATACCTGTGATGGTGGTAGGGATGGTGGTGGTAGTGGTGGTGGTTGTTGTGGGAGGAGGGATAGTTGTGGGGGGATCTGGATAAAATATAAAAAAGGAAAATAATAAAAAAGCAAATTAAGAAAAAAAACAAGCAGAACACAACAGCGGTCAATTGTGATCAGAGGAAAACAAGGATGCTAAGAAGCAGCGCAGGGGTTGGGGGGGTCTTTCCCTGGCTAAATCCCAGGGGGAAGAGCCCAGCAGCTGCAGGGACAGCGGGGCCAGATCCTCCGCCCATGCTCACTCCGGCTGGAGAACCTGGCCCCAACCTCTCCCCCCTCTCTGCCTTCTACAGTGCTAAAAAAAATAAATAAAACCCAGCATAAATTAGTCAATGAGAGAGAGAGAAATGGAATGGGAGAGGCATAAGGAAAAATAAACTGCACGCTTTCCACAACAAAAAGACCAGTTTGCACATACAAGGAGAGACACAGTGGTGCTTTGGTGGTTGTCTACGGATACATTTGCAAACCCAGGTGGGAGGGTTGTGTGAGGGGCCCTGCTGTGCTTCACAGCCTGAACATTAACAGCACATGAACAGATCTCACTGTCTTCCCAGGGCCGTGAACCTCACTGCTCTTCCTCTATGAACACACGGCAGTAGGATGTTAAAAACTACTTCAAAGGTGGCAAGGAATACAGAGAAAGGACAACATCGTTGCTGAATATCAATTTCCAGGTATGAGGAATTCCACCAAGATCTTTTAATTTAAAAAAAAAGTCAATATTTTTCTGACAATTTCAGTTGCACACTCTTGTTTTTTGCAACTAGGGCATCGTTAATGAGATGTTTCTCTCTGTGACCATTTCTCAGATGGACTGGACCTGTTGAGATTCAAACCCTGCTGCTAGTCACGGGATTGATGTTACACACAGGGACACATCCTTATCAAAACTATCGGGCAGGAGAAGGTAGATATGAGAAGATGTAAAAGAAAAAATATGTATCAATGCCCAGATGATCAAACTGAATGCGCTAAGTAGTCAGAAAGACTTTGAACTACGGATTCATTCGGCAATAATAGAGCATGAAACCTTTCATGGGCTTTTGATTTTAGGTTTCCTCCGTAGCACGTCAGCTGTTCCTCACTAACACATCTGCTACTCTTTTATCTCTGAGCAAGCTCCCTTGGATCCCCTAATTAAGATATCTGAACTTTAATTATATACTGCACCTTTATTATATTCCATCCAACTTCCCAAGAGTTAAGGAACATCACCTCGTAGCTGGCTGTGCTATGAGCAGTCACTGTCTCTACATCCCAAGGATCTCAGCCCCTGTGCTCCCCTCTCTCTCCTGACCCACACATCTCCCTGGGAGCAGTGAGGACCCTCCCAGCTGAGGCACAGCAGCACTGGGGGAAGGCCCCACACTCACACTGACCAGCCAGGGACTGGCTGTGCTCTGGGCTCTTCCTCCATAAAATAAAATAAAATTAAATTAAAAAATAATTAAAACCAAAAAGCTGTAGTGCTAATGGAGCTGGAAGTTTCTAGCAATGCATCTGCCCATGCCCATGGAGGAACAGCATAAAATGAATTTTAGAAATGAGCACGTTTCCAGTGTGTGTCAACGTGATTCCACATCCCTGTCCCACGTGGGCAGCTGGGAAGGTGCTGGGCACAGCTCAGGTGCTGGAAACCACACTGAACCCTTGACCTGCAGGGATGCAGGGATGGCACTGCCTGAATGCTGCCTCTCTGGGGCTGTGCCAGCCCCTGCTCTGTGTCTGCAGCCCCCCAGATCCCACCCTAACGTGGCTGGGGAGCTCTGCTCATGGAGCAGCCCAGCTGGCCTGGCGAGGACAGCGAGGCACATCGTGCCACCACGGCTCCCACTGTGCCCACAGAGACGTGGCAGCACGGACACAGACCCCCCTGCTGATGGGGAACTGGCTGCTGCTGGGGCTGAAAGAAGCCACGGGCCAGGGGGGGTAAGCGTTCCACCACTGAGCAGGGTGAGACCCCCATGCTGAACCTCCCCTCAGCAGCAGCTCCAGCTGTACCAGGAGGCTTCAGCTGATGGCCACAGCCCAACCACTCCCTCCCCACCCTGGACTTCTCCCTTTTAAATCAAGGGTTAGAAGGACTCCTTGTGCTGTCCAGAGTGGCAGAGCCTAGCAGGATGGTTCCAAACGTGCAGGAACTGGAGGTGATGGGGTGTGTAAAACCCTCCTCTGCCCACAAGCAGCCCTCCTCTACATGGACAGCACATCTGCCAGATGCCTCAGCTGGAACCCACAGGTCTCCATCCCCTGGGAACCTGCATCTCCTTCCAAGTAATGCTATCTTGGGTCTGCTCCTGGGGATTTAATCCCAAGAGGAAGCAACCCCAAGGAAATCCTGCGCTGTCTATTCTCGCTCACATCCAAAATGCAGTAATTATGTGAGATTTCCCACGAGCTCTAAACCTCAGGCCAGTAATGCTGGGGAGGTTCCCCCCGCCCTGCCTTGGCCCAGGATGGGTACACAGAACTACCCCTGCCCCACTTATGGCAGCAGCTTTCATGGTTTCCATCTCGTGGGGAACTGTCTGTGTCCTACTCCAGCTGCTTTGCTCTCTGCAACATCGGTTTCTTTCAACACTGATATAAACAAGCGGGTTTTTTATAGTGTGAGCATAAAGATTACCAATCATAAATGTGTATCTGACTTCATTTTGTAAACTGGTGTCTTGTGGAGTGAGAGGCTCTAGAAAAACTACCTGTATGATGGGGTACATGAGTTTTGTATAAGCTCAGAACTGTCACTACCTTGAGTCTTTAGGTGACTTTCTAAGACTGGGCTTAAAATCACTCCTGCAGAGGTGGCATTTGGAGAGGCATGGGAGGTTCTCCTCTCTTTGACTGGATCAGAGCAACTACCAGAGAGCTCAGACTGCAGAGCTACAGGTGGCTGTTGCATGGAACAAAATTCCAACTGAGTTTCTGTCCCATCTGAGTGGAACTGTAGCATCCTTCAGGTCGGGAAAGACCAAGACCCACCAGGAACTCAGCCCAGCCACACACAACCGCCCTTAACAGAGAAAGTTTAGATCTGCAGTCCAAGGAACAGCTCTTCATTAGACTGGGGGGTCGCTCTGCCAGTGCCTCCTGAACCTCCATTCCATGCAACACCTCATGGCAGGAGCATGAGGTTTACAGCAATGCCAAAGTAACACAGAGGAAATTAAAGCAGGTACTTAACAGCACTTTAAAAGATGCTGAGGCATGTTTTAGTGCCCAGCTGCACAGACAGGCTGAAGGCACCTCATTCCTCCCGTTCATTTACTGGTTTGTAATTATCTGGGGATGCTGGCTGATTAACTTGCTAGTGAAAGGCTCAGAGCCCCTCGGACCATTGTTCAGGCCACTGGAGGAGGTGTTACCAGAAGGACAAGGAATCATTGACAAGTCCAAGGAGAACTGCACAGTTCTCCCCACGCCCCTGCTCTGGCTTTTCCTTAGGCTTCACCTGGCAGCGGGGACAGGCTCTGTGCCCGATGCACACACCGAGAGCCCCAGCAGCACCCCAGTGCCTTCCCAGCCCCTACCCCAGCCCAGCACAGCGTCGGGGCCTCAGGAGCTGCCTGCAAACCTGGCATTGAGCAAATGTTAAGTTCTGTCACAGCTTCCCGAGCAGGGCATGTTGCAATTACGTGTAACCGAGTCTAGAAGAACGGTGGTTTTTCTCACGTACCGTATACAAACAGCATGTAATCCGCATGTGATTTCCCCACCGCGTTGGAAGCCTCACAGCGGTATGTACCATTATCTGTTTTGTTTAGGTTACTAATGAGAAGGTTTGAACCAGACACTACAACGTGTTGAGGCATCTCATCATCTACTCTTAACCACCTCATGTCCGTAGGCCTACAGAGGAGGGAGAAAAAGAAACAGTCACATTACTATTTTCCTATGGTCAAGATGGCATCTTCAAAAGTTCATCCACAGACAGAAAGCCCAAACCAAGAAAAACTGTAAAGAAACAACACATACTTTTTTGCACTACTCAAGCCCAGATGCTGTCGGGCTTCCTCAATTTAAATTTATTTTAACCCAACAGGAAACTGTATCCAGAGCTTAAATTTTCTGAAAACACTAATGCAAGCAGGAAGAAAGTTCATTAGTGGTTAATCATTGGCTTACTCAGCAAACCTGAAAGCTCTGAGGCTACAGACTCAGTGTTCATCCACAGGGTGCTCTGAGGGCAGAGCTGGACAGCAGAACAAGTAAGGTTTTGTCAAGTTTGAACCCTTCCACAAGCTGCCAGGGACCTGGTGACCTCAGCAGGGGCTGTGCCGTGCACTGAGGGACTTCCAGCCCTTCTCCTGTCCCCCAGCCCGCCTGGCAGACCCTTCCTGCACCCCACACTGATGGAACCCACATGGGCAGGGGGTCTGCATCATTCAGGGAATGAAATGAGCCTGGTTTGTTAGAGCTGGTAAAGATTGGAAGTGCTGAAGGGCTTTGGGGTGGGGGTCTTCTGAGTTTGTGGAGGTGTTTAGCATCAATTATTGTTATGTCTTTAAGCAGCAGTGAGGGGACAGATCAGCTCTTTCTCAGCAAGAAAATTCCAGCATTCTTCCAGCCACTCAACTCCTCTTAAAGGGGAGTTTCCTGCAGCACAGCATTTCTCAGCCTGCCTGGCTCCAAGGCTGGCAAGCGGGACTTCACATATCCCACAGCTCAGGTTTTTCCCTGGGTCCAAACAGTACAGGACAGCCATGATGCAGAAGCTCCTGATGCTTCAACATCCCAGCTATGCCACTGGATGGATCCAGCACCAAACAAACTCAGCTGGGCATTGGCTGATTGGTTTTGGACATGGGCTCGGTGTTCTGTCCCTCGCTGGCGTGGCATCGGCACACGAGCCACGGGGTGGGCAGCAGAAGCTCCTGAGAGAACCCAAAATACAGTTTAACTTCAGTAGGGGTGGGAAGGGTTTGAATGCTGCTGGCTACGGTTTTTAAAAGACTCTTTGTGCTGTGGAGTCCCCAGGTTTCCCAGCTGGTACAAGATGCAGCAGCTGCTGCTCAGAGAAGTGTGTCCCTGGATGCCCCCCAAGTGACCATTTCAGCATCTTCCCACTTCTGTCATGGTTTTAGGGGGTTGTGTCTAATCTAACAAAGTGTCTGTATTAATACCAAATAGAAATTTCTCCTCTCTGGTCTTTTTCCCCCTCTGAGCTTCCTTCCCCCAATATTTATGTTGCTAAATTTTGCAGAGAAATTACTTTGCTTAACAGGAGAAACCTCCCCCTTCATCTAAAACCTCCGTAAAAGATTTCAGGAAACCTCTTTGTCTTAAAAAGATGGAGCTCATTATTTTACTGTGTGTTTTCTTAGTTTCGGGAGACCCAGGTGAAGTGACCTAGAGAAGCCAATTCCCAGCACATCACCAGCACCACGCAACGTGCAGCGGCAAGCTGCCAGGGAGATGTGTCTGTCCTATTTAACAGGGGAATGTCTTACTCATAGCCTGCAAGGAAAAAATGTAGAGAAGCCTGTTCATTAGATTCCCAGTTGATAGCAAATGGGAGGCACTGCAGGTACCCAGGGGAGCAGGAATGCAAAGGGGCTTGGCAGGCTGTGAGCAGGGAATAGCTACTAAACGGAATTCAGCAGGGACGTGCCAGCCTCTGATGCACAGGGAAGGGATTGGCCTCGTGCCGAGCAGAACAAACTGGGAATCAAGCAAGTACTATGGGAAAACCGAGGAAATACTGTGGAAGGGGATGTAGGCTACCAGGGAGGATGAGGGCAGCCTGAGCCTCCTCAGCACTGGGTGCCTGCCCTGCCCACAACGCCGAGCTGGACTGGGTCCAGCTCCCCACGCCCCAGCTCTGGGCACACTGCCAAGGAGGCACTGACAGATCTCAGGGATGTTTGCAGAAATCTTATGGACATGATGAAAATAAAGAAGGATAGTAAATACTTGACAGCCATAAATCCAAGTGGAAGAGAAAGTATTTTGAAAAAAAATAAAGCCGACAAAACTTAAATTAGAACAGCAATGAAAGTGTGAGAAAATCTACCCTCCCTTGCCAGGATTTTCCTGATGCATAAATTTCTTCAACTGCCTAAGAAAGCCTCAAGGGCTTGGCAAGAAGAAGGGAGACAATAAAACTGGTATTCTATAAAAACCACACGGGGCACCAAGGGGGAGGAAAACCATCAGACGGTCAGTATGAGCAGGATGGACTGCCTTACCTGGGATCCATCCCACTGCCCCCAGGGCTCAGTGCTGTGGGGCTGGGCTGGCATCCACACACCAGCACCTCCTGGGGCCACAGCTGCAGCCCCTGACCTTGCTTTTGCAGATCAACCAAACCCAAGATTAACTGCAGATTAATGCCACCCAAGCCATTCCCTGGGGGAAGAGATGTCCAGTTGGGAGCCTTTCCCTTCTGCACCCGAAGGCTGCTGCACGGTGGCCAGGAAGAGCTCTCCCAGGAACTCTTCCAGGGGAAATCCCTTGGCCATTAGATGCACAGGAATTAAACCAGATTGTCTTCAGCAGTCAGCAGATGTTTGGGTGCAGGAAGCATCTCTCTCCTTCTCTCTGAGACATCATCTTCACAGCAGAGAATGGCAACAGCAACAGCGGCCACACAACGCCCCGTCACCACCGGCCACCCTGGGCCATCCCTGGGAAGGGTCCAACTTACTGTGGCTTTCCAAAGGCTGTGCACGTCAGCTCCAGCGGCTCCCCTTCTCTCGTCAGGCCTTGCAAGGGGTAATTCTGAGAAACCCGCACTTGAGGCTTATCTGCAGGACACAAAACACGGCTCCGTGAGCCCCGGCTCGCGCCCCCGCCGCTCCCCTCACCGCCAGTCCCACCATGGCACCAGGCTGTCCAGAAAGGGCCTTTTGCTGCACAGCTCATCCCTGAGCTCGCTCCAGCTAAAAGGAACTCATGTGCCTTCGTGCCGGGGGGAAGCCGGAGAGACGCGTGGAATGGAAGGGGTTGTGTGTGGTGTGTCAGCGATTCCTGCACCACAACACCCGGACTCCAGGAGTGCTAACACGCTGGGCTGGACAAGAGATGCTGGTTAGAGACACAAACAGAGCCACAGCCACTGCTGCCTCTGTGTTAACAGCAGGAGGCTGCGTTTCGTCCAGATGAGGCTCCTCTAAATCCTACAATAAACAGAGAATTAAAGCATGGATAGTTAGGGAGGCAACACAAAAACACTTTAGTAAGACCCTGCAGGAAAAAAAAGAGCCAAACCACAAACCTAGAGTCCACAATTAAAAAATTCATTACCTCCCATGACTGAAACAGAGATTAAAAACGCAGTCTGAGCTGTAGCTAAAACATTACCAGTGCAGGAAATCAATTCAAGGCTACAAGTGCCATTAAGCCATAGATATTTTTCAGGAATTTACTCAACTGTAAGGAACAAAGGAAGGAAAAAAATCAGTATGCATAAAGGTTGAAACCATTTAAATGTTTCTATTTCCTTTGAGAGTAACTGCTACCCAAAATATTGGCTGGCTGCATTTTATTAACTGTGTTTAACTCATTAACATGCCTCCTATGGAATAATAGAGATTAGGAAAAAAAACCTGCGTGTCAGGATTTAACCAATTTAAACTCTCATAATTTTCAGTAATGGAATAAGCTACACAAGTAAATCCTCTCCCGAGATGACTCTACCACAACATTTCACCAACTAATCCCTGTTACAGATGCTTCCTGCAGCTCTGGAACTGGGGTGTCCTTGTGGGCTGGGGGCAGTGGCAGCCCTGTGGGATGGCAGCACTTTGGGGTGTCACCAGCTGAGGGGACAACTCGCAGCCCCACGGGAAATGGAGCAGCTTTGGTGTGCCTGGAAACACCCTGGAGTGGCAATAGCTCTGACAAGGAGCACGGGAGGACGAGTTCAACCCGGTGTTATGCAGCAAATAAATCACCCACCACATCCTCGGCACTGCACTCACCACTCCTGTCCACAATTCCCACCCCCACAGCCATCTGCTCCCCATTCCTGATGTGCTCTGCAGCAGCACCACCAGCCCGTGCCAGGAACACGGATGGTGTTTGTATCTGTGCTCTGGAAGGAGCAGGAAACCTCCCCAGCCCAGTTTACTCAGAGACTGAAACTCCTCCTTTTGCTGTTTGCCTCTCTCGCTGCATCCTCTTTCCATTAGGTGAGTTTAGTATTTCTAATGAGCTGTTTACTAATGACAATTACTTATGGAAATGAGGAGGAATACACCCAGGCTCACTGTACTGAGAACAACTCCAAGAGCTCCCACCAAGCTGGGTGAGCCCCTCCACTGCCACTTTCCAGCCCCAGGGCTTCATTAACCCGAGGATGGCAGAGAAGTGGACCTGGCCCATTTGGATCCATTGGTGAGGTGTCACCTGCAACAGGAATCTGGGTTTGTCAGCACATGTGCCAGCACTGCTGTAGCCAAGAGCTTCCCAAAAGAGTTACCATGGCAAAGGACTCATCAGCATGATGGGAATTACAGAGGGCACTCAGGAAAATATACCCGAGCCTGAAGGATTCAGGGGGATGCTGGACACTCCATTAGGCTCATAGCATGCAAAAAAAAATTTCACTCAACAATCTGGAGGGGCCTTTTCTCCTTTGTTTAAGGACGTGCCTTTAGAGAATTTTAAATTCTACTTCCAGTGCTCACACCGTGCCTCACACCAAGCCAGTGTATTTCCTGCAGATTATGGACTCTGAGTGCAGGTCTGTGAAATGCCGGGCGCTGTGGGACCCCGAGCCCGGCTCCTGTGACATTTAGCAGCACACACGGACAGAGCACTGATGGTTGCAAGGCCTGCTCCAGCTGTTTGCCATTGCCCTGTTACAAGGAACACTGTTCCAGCAGTGATGCCTGCAGCTCTGTATCGTGGGGTGATGGCCACCCCAGATGGTGACACAGGACAGGCAAGAAGTGGCAGCTTCACCACCAAACGCATTCCAGTACCCTGAAATCCTCCACCTGGAACTTCATAACATCACACCACTGCATTGTTACATAAAAATAAACACTTGCATCTGTGCACCCGAGGCCCTGCATGCTCCATGGCAGCCAATTAGACCAACAACCCACAGCTATTTCCTACTACGCCTCTTTCTAGCAGCTTTAAAAAAAAAAAAAAAAAAAGCCTCGTAATTTAATAAGGCACCTTTATTAAGCTAAATTCATTCAAAAGCTCAGAGTGATATACAAGGTTAAATACCAGTCGTCTAAAGGTTACACTATACCAGCAGCCAATTTGAAAAACTTATTACAAAGCCATTCTGCATTTGATGAGATTTCTCTCACAACAGGCACGGTGCGTGCCCGTGCACCGGGGTCTGCGGGGGCTGCAGCCCCCAGAGGGACCATGCACCCCAAAACCCCCACCTCCCCTCAGGATGCCACAGGGCACTGAAGCCTGCACCCATTGACTTTCACAGCTCTCGAGTTCTGTGCCTGGGAACTTACCAAACCACTCCAGTTATTCAGTGTTCGTCCCAGTTCTTCCTTTTTTAGCTGCTTGCCCCGTTTTTGTGCCATCAGCAAAGATTATTAACAGGGACTTTTTAAGAACTTCAAATGCTTCAACTGAACAGCATCAGGCCAAGCACCCAGGCCCCTGTGTTCCCTCTAAAAATACCAGCACTGCTGATTACTCCCTAATGACTATCCTTTGAGATCTGCCAGTTAGTGATTTCTTAATCCATTTAAACATGCACTTCATCGATAATGCTTAGATGTCATTAATCAGCCGAGATAAAACATTACACTGAGTTCGGGGCCTTACAAAAAGCCTAAGCCTATTATTTCCACCCATTTCTTTTCCTCAGGCCAGCCCAGGATCTCAAAGGCAGATGAGCTCCCAGCCCCACAGCCAGATTTGGCCAGCGTGGCTCCTTGAGCACCCAGTGATGCTCCAGGGGGCTCGGCTGTGGGACCCTCACTGGCCACCCCTGGCAACAACCCAACCCTTCCCTTCCCTTCCCTTCCCTTCCCTTTCCCTCCCTGCTCAACCCCCCCGAGCCTTCTTCCTGAGTGCTGGGAAACCAGCACGTGGGGTTTTTGGCAGTGCCAGACCCCAGCCAACAGAGAAGCTGGCAGTGTGGACTGTGCCAGTGACTCAGCCGAGCAGGCTCTGGCCCCTGCCAGGAGAAGGAGGTGCCTGGTCCAAGTTTAAAATCCATTTTCTGATCCCTGCACGAATTGCTGACGCACCTCTTGGCAAACCTGGCACCAGATGGCATCTCTGGGAGCAGGATCTGCAGGCCAAGCCGTGTTCCTGCCCACTGTAGGTAAATCCAGCCTCAGCATTTCCCAGATAATGCTTTACACATCTCCCTTCAGGTGGGCATCGCTTCATCCAGCTCCTCATCCCTGCTCTCTTCCGTGGTCAAGAGAGCTGCTCAAAACACTGACCTGTGGGAGTCTCTCATCTCACTCAGGGAAAAGCAGGAAAAATGTGTTTTTCAATACTAAAAGAAGTCATCAAAGTTAACACTGATCCTCAGGAGTAAACAACAGCCACCTTTATTCCAAAATCCAGTGGGGCTGCTCATCAGGAATGCACCCTGCATCAGAGCCAGCCCAGCCTGGCAATCCCCTGCCTGCTCCTCACCTCTGACAAGGACGAGAGGCTGCACTGCTGATTTTCAGCCAAAATACAGAAATCTATTCAATAAATAGATCCCGTGTCTAAAATAAGGAATGAGCAGGACTGGCAGATCATAGCTTGTCTGGAAGAGCCTGTCAGCCCCAAACACGACTCTGCAAAATTCACCCTTAACAAAAGCAATTTAATCATTTTGCTTGTTGTGGGAAAAGGAGTGCCAGAGCCCGACAGGCATTTTGGGGATAAACACTTCTCTTTTAATATTTAAGCACACTCTGCTGCTTAATGCCTGCAAATGGCAGAGCCCTGGCTGCCCCACATGCTCTGTGCTCCCAACAACATTCCTCTGAGAAAACCTTATTAATGAGCTCACAAACGAGCACCCAACTGGGAAATGTCACAAACAAGAGTGGCTAATGCCCCAGAAAATCAAATAACTGAACACTCGGCTGATTGTGGTGCTTTTCATATTCACTAAAAGAAAAAAAAAAAAAAAAAAAGCTTTAAATCAAAGTTTCTGAAGGGGTCAACACCTCACTGAACAAAACAACTCATTTACTCGCTTTTAGCGATCTCCAGATGATAAATTACATTGATGTTAATAACTTCACTGCAAACTATGCAATTAATATTTGTACTGGACGGAAACGTAAGGATTACTGGAGATGTGGCAGCAAACGTATGTGGCCGATTTTCAACATAATTGGGCACAAAAAGTTCTCCTATTGCAACAGCAGAGGCTGCAACAAGACTCCACTGGGGCAGGCTTTAAAGGTACACGTGTAGGTATTACAAAAATGAACGTGCAGGTAATTATAACTTCAGAAAAGGACAAAAAGCCAGCGCAGAGAAAAGGCCAAAATCCAGGCTCTGAGGCTCACTCCCAGTATCATGTAACAGAGCAGCCAACGCACCACAAGGGCTCAGCTCGCACGTCTCCCAGAATATCTGGTTCCATTCAGTTCCTTAATGATATTTTAATGCATTTTGTTGCTTCATTTCCTTTCTAAAATTACACCCAACGCACTGGTGTCCCATCGCTCACTGATGGAGCCACAGAATGAGAGAGACTGCAGCAGACCTGGGGACATTTCCACTCCAGTGCACCATCATGGCAGGACAGCACAGGGCTGAGGATGCTCCTCAGGCATGCAAGTGTTGAGGCCACTGTGAGTGCACTCGTGGTTCAGCCCTGCTTTGCTCTTGAGGAGTGTTAGGGGAGGATTTCACACCTTACATTGCTTGTCCACAGGGATTTCTTTTCATTAACACACCCTACAGCCACGTGAAGGCATTCAGCTCATCATTCACCACAGGCCACGCTGTGCCAGGGCAGATATGCACCAATTGGCTTACTCCATGAGTAGGGCAAGTTAGCACCCACAGCACTGAGTATTCTGCTTTTCTCATGGAAAACAAACCCCACAACTTTTGAGTTGCATCTCAGAAAAAGTATCTCCCTACTCTGGAATTTAGTCAGACAAAAAATACCTCATTATCCAAGCAGGCTCCATCCATCATCCTCCTGTCCTTCCCCAACACATTTCATGCTCCAGTTGAATACATTAAGTGCAGAGACATACGACATCTGCTGAGAAAAACATTTTCTTGTGCCCTGCTGATGTTCTGAAGGGGTGGATCTGCTGTGCCGTGAGGGGAGTGGGCAGGATTTGTGGGGAGAGGATGTCAGAGCAGAGAGAGGAACACGCAGCTCAGGTAACTGACCTGCAGCAGGGAAAGCAGCTGCATCCACACAGGATGAGCAAGGAATTCTGAGTGTCACTGCAGCAGAGACTGAGGAGCTGGGTGCCTGCAAGGACACACCATGGGCAGTGACAGGCACAGACAGGAGCTGGAGAAGCATCCTCTGCTGCACATCCCACATCTAAAATCAACTGAGAAGGTGCCAGTGCAGGAGCCCTGGCTCCCCCCAGGGCCGAGCTCTATGGGAGCACTGATGGAGAAGCCTTGTGTGCAAGACAAGAGGCTCTTCCTCCTGCCCACACCCTCCTACTGGCCAACAAATCATCACGGTCAGACAGGGGAAGCTCAAGGGTAAGAGTTTGCTCTGAAACTGCCTTTTCTTTAAGCTAAAACCCTGCAGCAGGTATGAAATGCAGGTGTCTGGCCATGCTCCAGCCCATCGAGTCCTGGAGCAACAAGGTCACAATGCAGGACAAGTTCTTGGGCTGGGGCTCTTCTCTGGCCATCTGCTGCTGCCCACTCAAGGAACAGGCTGGGCTAACGGGGTCAAGTCCCCACATTGGAACATAATTACTTTTAACAAGCTCAGAGCTAAATTCAGAACATGAAACCAAAACAGTCTGAATTCCCTTCTCCTGCTCATCCCTGTTCCCTCCTGAGGAGGCTCCGTGCCTCATTCCCACAAACAGCTCTGGAACAGCCCAAGGAGATGCAAAAATCAGCAGCAAGGGCAGAAACCTGTGCATGGGATGCAGCAGGATGGGATGTTCAGCAGGAGCTGAACAAAGAACTGTGCCTTGGGGATGCTTTGCCCTCACTGCATGGGCAACCCCTAAGGCTGCAAGCCAAAGCAGCCAAGGAGGGATTTATTTGAGGAAGAAGAGAAAAAAGTTTAGGTTTTTTTTTTTTTCCTGGAAACAGTGGCCCTTTCCTATTCCACCAAATCACCAGGATTCCAGAGAGATTTCTGAAAGGCAGCCTCAAGGTTGTCCAACGCCCTTTCAACCCAGCCAGTTGCAATCCCCTCACACAACAGGGTAGATGGCATTTTTTGCTCTTCCCCGTTAAGTATTTGATCAAGCCTCACAAAGGTGCTAATGTATTATTAAAGCTAATGGAGCTCTACAAGAAATGTTAATGGACATTAAGTTTGCATAAATGAATTACACATTAGCACAGTCGCAAGAAATCTCGTATCTGTCAATTTAGGCAGTATCTGATCATTCCTGTTTTCCTCATTACAGGAACATTACTTCCCGCTAGTTTCGGAGATACGAGAATTGTAACCAAGATGTTCATAATGAAACTACATAATGAAGCAGATGAAATAAATTAATACAAAACTTCCTCTCCTCCTTTCAGTGTGATGAAGTTGAAGGGACCCTACAAAAACAAGGACTTTGAATTGTCTCATGGCCCAGTTTTCCAAGCACATGGCCTCGCTGTGGGGACCATCCCACTTTGCTTTTGGGAGATGCCACAGAACACAGGGATGCATGTACACAGCTCCAGAATTTCCACCAGGTGCATTTGGGACCACAGATATTTCCAGGTACCTGCTTGCTGCTGTCATGTACAGTGGAGCAGCTCCTAAGGGAAGTGAGATGCATTATTAACAATGAACATGTCAGGAGCAGTACAGGAAATAGGCTGGCTTCAGTCAGTGCTGCTACTACAGATTCCACAGAGCTCCACACTGATGTACAAATCCAGTCGATGCTGTTTGTTCACAGTGCACAACAGTGCACAACACTGGGTTTCTCTTGCACAATACCCAGTTTTTGCCAGTAAACTCGCCACGGTGGCCAGTTGCTTTGAAGGGGGAGAAGCACTTTCCAGAGGTAAGTAGGTTGCTAGAAGAAAAATACTCAGATTTAATCTGTTCTGACAATTAGAAAGCCCAGCCACAAACCTGTGATGCAAATTCTATGTACAGAGAGTTATTTCATCAGAGAAAAAAGGTAAGTATTTATGGTATCACAGAGGGCTGGGAAAGTTGTTACCTTACATGGTGAGAATGATTTCTATGTAACAGGATATAACCCTCATCGATGTTGGAATTTTAACAGGTAGGGAATGGTTCCTGAACTCCCAAGCACACAATTTTATATAGTAAGAGAATTAAAGGTTCTGCTACTCACACATGACTTCCAGGTAACGCTGTGTCTGCAGGTCTTTGACCGCAGGGTGATCCACCAGGCAGATGACAGGGACCCCATCGTCCTCACGGCCCACCTTCAGCAGGAGCTGGCTGGTCACCGTGTACATGTCAGACCACCGCTCCACCTCCGACTTACCTGGGGCAGGGAACAGACAGAGGGGAGTGAGGACAGGCTGGAGCACCCCTGCAGCCAGGCCACCTCCCTCCTGGCCATGTTCCCTTTGGACATCCATCCCACCCTCCTCTCCCTCAGATTCCAGCCAGGTAAAGTCCACGCGATGTTACCGCGACAATTCTCAATCCCGTGACACCGTCCCCAAATCCCCAAACTCCTAAATCAATGAGCTGCAAATCCCCTCCCACTCCTGAATCAACGATTAGCTACAGAGCTGATTTAACAGATTAAATGAATTAAAAGTAGCATGGATAGGTGGGAGCATTCGGCAGTGCCCTGTTTGAGGAAGGGGAGCCCAGCTCTGGACCGGCTGCCTGAGGGATGCTGCGATGGAAACAAGCAGGAAGACAAGACAAAACGAGACAAGACAGGAGAAAAAGGATTTTTCCAGGAACTCAGCAAGCGCCTGCTGACAGCACAGCTCCACTCTGATCTGTGCCTTTTTATTTAAGAATTCACAGGCAAAATGCTAAGAGTAACTTCTGTAGCAGAGCTCTTCCAGACACCAAATATTGCTGCATAATATATGAGAGTGAAACAGGTGACACACGCAGACACCCCTTGATATTTGCAGGAAAAGCTTTCCCATGGGCAAAGCCACACTTCCTGTGATTCACAATCTCACAGCCAAGTGTTCCAGTCTCTACTCTGTTAAAAAAAATACCAGCAGACTGAGCAGGGTGAGGTGGTATTACATGATGCTCAGCATTCTTCAGAGAGAACACAAAGAAGGGATTCGACTGCTAACACAAGAAAACTCAATCAGGAAGCTGGACAGGTGAGGCAGAAAGGGACAAACACTTTGTCCTGCTGCCCACTGGTATGGGGAGGGGAACCAGAAGGGGCTCGTTAACTCCCTGCACACCACGGCACTGGGACTCAGCAGGGCACCACTTCACCAGGCAGCAGGTTTGCATCCCACCTGTATCAGCATCCTCCCAGCATGTGGCCTGCTCAAATGCTCTGAAGTGTTGTGCTTAAAGAGAGGATTTTATCCTGTCCTTGCAGGGGGGTGGGTTTGAAGTAATGAGTCTGGACTTCTGCAGAGAGTCCGTCAGTGTCTCAGACTGGGTAAAGCACAAAGGTGTTGTCAACCAAGCTCACATCTACATGCAGACTTAAACTAACAGCGTGTCACATGCAATCAGAGTCAGTGACTTGAATGTGCAAGTACTGGGAGCCACCAGACTTCAGGGAGTCGGAGAAACCCATCTTAGATGAATATTCAACCGAACACAGGGAAAAGGCTCCACAAACAAGGGAGCTAGACGTGAAGGTGAATTGCAAATCTTTACAGCCCAAAGCGCAGACGATCCCTCTCGTACCTAAAACAGGGCAGAAAGCCACACAAGCCATGCAGAAATGAATTCAGTGCACAGCTCTGGGCTCCTCAAGGTCACCTGCAGCTACAGCAGGACTCCAGAACCCGGCACTCAAGGCTGGCAGGTAGGCAGAGGACCAAATGGAGTTCAGCCCCCTGCGTTAGGGAATAATCTGTCTGCCCACACAGTCCTTTGTTCCTCAGCTGGCGCTCAAAGAAGCTCGCTCTACTTTTTTTTCCCCTTAAACTGGCAGCAGAGAACAAACACCCAGCGTTACATAAATCACTTCAGCTCCCTGAACAAAGCTGAGGGGACACATCTACCGGTTAGCTCCTTGTTGCCTTTGAACCATCTGATGGTGGTGGCTGGTCTGCTGGCCATGGCAGTGCAGTTCAGCTCGATCTCCTCTCCCTCCACGGCCATTTCTTTCTCGATATCAATTACCAAATTGCGCGGTGGGACTGGAATGGGAAACACAACACAACACGTACCAGATGAAAAAAAAAAAACATCTTTTGATCACTAATGCAAGACAAAACCTTGAGGAAAACCTGTAAAATCTACTGAAGGAAATAAGCAACCAGCATTTATTTGATCTTTCAATCAATCAAACCCTTTGATAGGTGGTTTTGCAGTAATTGGAGTGAGCACTTTCACTCTCCACCTAATAATCACCGCAGTCTCACAAATTATTACTTATCAGGGTTGTAACTTTCTGTTCCCTCTCCTAAGCAGGCACGGTTCCAGGGAGAGCCACAGCCTCCTGTGCTACTTGGGTGTGTGCTGCTATTTAAAAATCCAGCTTGACTCCGTGCACATTTCCTGACTTCTCTGACAAGGAGAGGAAACACAAAAGCTGACACTTGGCACTGCATTACTTACCAAGCCTCTAACCTCCACGGCAATTTTTCTCTCCTGCTGTTCAGCTCCAAGGCTCAGCCGTGAGCATGGAAGCAGGCCAGCAAACATCAACCTCATTTAAGACACTCGAAAAGCCACTGAGCACAAGCCTGGAGTGGAACACCATCCCTTGGGAACAGCCCTGCCTCCCATCACACCCCCACAAACCACCCCAAAACCATCCCAAAGAGAGGTGAGAGTTGGCTCTGCATCCAGCCACAAGGGCCACGTCCTTTGGGGTGGAGATCTGCTCTGCCCAGGCACACATCTTCCCTAGATCAGGAGTCTCTCAAAACACAAAGCTGGGAGATTGTACCTAATGAAAAATAATCCAACAATATTGAGAAACAAGCCGTATCTTCAGGGGTAACAACCACCGCAGCACAGCCCAGAAATGGGATAAATTAGCTTAAAAATTAAGACATGGGAATAAGGGAATCTCTTTCCCATGAAAGCACCAGCAGCATGGCAAAAGCCAGGAAAAAGTGAGCAGTGATAGTTCTTATGGCAGAGTCATGGCTTCAGAAAATCCCAGAACTTCCAAAGGAAACTCAACTTTGCTCTGATCAATGTGATTAAGCAACTGCATAGTTCAGATGTGACTCACAGGTCTTCAAGCTAATGAAGAACAAATATGTATAAATACCATCCAGATGATCAAATGGACTAATTAGTCACTTGTGGCTTCTCTCTAAAAAGAACAGAATGAGCTACATATTTGAGACTTTCACATGTTCCAATTAAGCATGAATAAATCTACATATTGTGTCACAGAAGACGTGGAAGTGCTGAAGCAAACGTGCAGCTCCCTCTGAACTGCAAAGGAGGACACCTCAGCACCTCCCTCTGCTCTCCCAAGCTGGCAGCATTAGAGCCAGGCCAGCAAAATCAGTCTTTGACACAACTTCAGATCTATCAAAGGCTGGGTGATGGCCACGAGATTTCACGAGGACCAGCCAATGCCAACAGGGAGAACCACTCCTCTGCCCTGGCTCACTCAATTGTGGAGCCAATAACAAAAAACACAAGCAAGGCAAGCCATCCCTGGTATCACAGTGCCCAATCTCTCTGTGCAAGTATTAACACCCCTCCTTCATCTTCTACTAATAAACCTTCCTCACCCTTGCCTGCTTCCTGAGCTGAGGTTTGACCTGAGTACATGATGAAGGTGACAAGGAATCGCCTCCTTTATGGATGTGGGGGAAAGGCAGCACACACACTGGCCATGCCACAAAGGCTTCTCAAAAACAACTGAAGTACAAGGCAAGAAGACACACTTTTCCCTCAGTTCTAAAACACGACTCACGCTTAATAAAAACCCAACAAAAACCTGCATTACGTCTCTCACTTGAAAGACATGCAGTGCTGGCTTACAGGTGAATGAAATGAGTATTCTCATTTCAAACACCTTCTCAGCATTGAAATTAAATCCAACAAACTGTTTTGCCTGTGCACGATTAGAGGCAGGAGCTGGAAAAGCTTCCTGTGCCTGTGAGCGCTGCAAAGTGCATGGAAACTTTGAAGGTGTTGATAACTGTAATAGCTGGAGTAAAACTGCTTATAAACATCACTTAACAACGTATAAAAACCTAAGACCCAAATCTCATTAAGCAAAAGAAGGAAGATTTAAACTAATCAGCAAGTGAGATCTTACATTAAGTCACCCTCCCTGATTCAGGTTCTCCCATTAATGGAGCCTTAAAAGCTGCTGCTAATCGGCAGGAATGGCTCTGACAGAGGAGCTGCTGTCACTGCCAGCACTCCCGTGGCCACACGTGCCTGGCCATCAGCACTCAGGGCTCCAATGCCTCTCCAGGTGGCTGGAGCACTCCCAGTGCTGCACAGGACCCACCCCACTGACCCTGTGTGCCCAGGGCCTTACCAAGCACTGTGATGGTGGTGTAGATCTCCTGGGGGGGGTCGGTGTAGAGCTGGCAGAAATACCTCCCTTCATCAGAGATGGACACGTTTGTCAGGGACACTCGGAGCTCGCTGTTGGAGAAGTTCACCAGCTGGAACCTGCTGTCCTTCAGTGCTGTGGGGCAAGCACAGCCTGGGTGACTGCACCGAGAGAGGAAAAGTCCCCTTTCCACCTCACCACAACCCCAAAGACCCCCACAGACAGCAGAACATCAAGGTGAGCATCCTTGGGCTCCTAATTAACTTCTATCCTTCTTCCTACCTTGAAGCAGGACCTATAAAATCTTTTGGTTCTCAGATCATTTCAAATAATCAACACGAGTGAATCATTGGGTACAGCATCCAATCTTTGGACGTGGTTTTATTACCAGGAGACTTAGGGATGTGTAGGTAAAATGCTTACGGTGTCTACACAGCCCCAGCACCAACTGCAGGCACTCTGGGACGGTCTAAATGAGGAAGGAGTTGGGAAAAGTAGAATTTAAAGTTTGTTTCCTGTCCTGTTGCTTCCTGGGCAGAGAGTACAGCCGTGTCCCCACAGTGACACTAACACAGACCATTTAAAACATCTCACTGCAGCCACCATGGCACTGCCACCACAGGACAGACTTATCCACTGGACATGCAAGTGATGAGAGATTTCAGTTAGGTATAAAGCAGCACAGATTGTCCTGAAATTTTCAGTCTTTGGTCTGAAGAGATTACTCCTGAGAACACTGTGCTGTCTCAGTGTTGCCCTGTTCAATTTGTTTGTGTCAGCTAAATATTTGGCACTCAATTGCAATTCACCCTGAATTACAACAATCAATTCCCATTGCAAAGTAAGATGCTCTGACTTTTAGAGGGGACTGTGAAGTTTTCCATTAAGGAGAAGATGATGATTGTCTATCTCACCTACCTCCACAGAACTAGCTGAA
This sequence comes from Certhia americana, assembly GCA_018697195.1. Lineage (NCBI taxonomy): Eukaryota > Metazoa > Chordata > Aves > Passeriformes > Certhiidae > Certhia > Certhia americana. The sequence continues at coordinate 1,657,430 of CM031877.1, forward strand.
CTGGAAGTGCTCAGCATTGCACAAACAGGAGAGATCTCAGCAAATGCCGTGTCCTGAGCACAAGCTGGGCACAGGAGGAGTCATGGGAGGCACCATAAACTTACGCCTGAAATCTCTGAAATAGATGGTCTGCCTGTTGGGGTTCAGGAGCTGGATCACCGAGTCATCGCTGTTCTTGACGCGGCAGCTGATGGTGGCCACGTCCCCCTCCACCACTGTCACATCCTCCGTCACCAAGTTCTGACCATCACCTGCAGGACAGAGCAAAGGTGGCATTCAGGGTCAGGAATGGCACCAGGGGTTTTATTTGGGAATTAAAAGCTCCACTGACACCACGGGAGGAACACTGGCCAGCGAGCCACTGACTCTGGGTCCCCAACCAGCTGGCAGAGGGGCAATGAGAAATGAGCTCTGTGATGGGAACAGAGGAAGAAGGATTACTGCCCCACACAGAAACACCAAATATTCCCTTCCTCTCCCAACAGACACATCTTGCTAAATTACCTTGAATGAAAACTCGCTGTAAGAAGCACTTATCCTTTGACTGGAGCAGACAGACTTCAGGGAATCAGTCGTTACTCACTCTGTGTAATCAGTAGGTGCTATTAATGTCCAGAGGCAGGGAAAAAAAAAGGATCCCATGCAATTATGCCGTGGGAGCATTGTAATCATTTACAGGTCATCACCCCGAAAACTCTCCTCCTAATGAACCCAAGCACAGCATCACCCACACGCTGAGACACTCGCCTCCAACGCCAGGGGATGCAGGGGGATGGCAGGGGGAACTGTGCCTTGAATTTCAATTTTTCCATAACTACTGGGAATCAAAGTGGGAGCAATAGTGAGACTTTGACTGGCAATGTTCCAAATGAAGCCAGGACACGTGGGCACTTGGCCACAGGCTAGGTGGTCAGAGAATCCTGGGCTGCTGCACAGCTGCCTTAGCTATGAGAAACCCAGAAATGCAGGATTAGGATAAAGTTTGCATACAGGAAATCTGGGGATCATATTTAAAGCCCAGTTTTTCTCTCACCCTGCATTTTCTTCATTTGTCTTTCTTTCCAGTTTGCCCTTATTATTTGACATCCTTGGAAACAAATGTTTGACGAAAAGGTGCATTGTTTGGAAACAGAAAGATTGATAAACCATCAGACTCCTCTCCACGCCTGATGGGCAGCGAGCTAAAATCTGGGCACATTTTTCTGCTCTCTCAGTATAAATTTTAGATAGATTCTCCAGATTGATGAACTTCGAGGAGCAACAGGAAGATTTACTATCAAACAATAACACCCATATTAGAGCAGAGACCCCCAGTTCTGCTCAAGAGGGGCAAAGAGCCTGTCCCAGATATCTGCCTGGCTCCTGCTCCACAGAATGTGGGACAGGATGAAGCTGGTCCTGCTCAAAGCCCTCTGATCAGGAGATGAGCATTCAGTCACCCCACCATGCTGTCTGCCTTAATGTGGTGTCCTTGAACCTTGGGGACACACATCAATGACTGGACTCAATAATCTTAGAGGGTTTTTCCAACCTAAATGATTCTGTTCTCAAATCCCAAACTGCTGTGCAGACCCCAAAGGCTGTCACAGCACAGCCCTACCCTCCCTGAGCCACATGCTGCCGTGGAGGCACCAGAGCAGCCACAGCCAGGCCCTGCCATCAAGGAAATCAACCATCTCAAAAGTGGTTCAAGCAAAAATATTAAACATTACTAACTGCTTCTGGGGAATAATTTTATCAAACCCATTCAAAACAAGGTTCTTGCACAAGGATCAGCTTGATATGTTCTCATAAACGCAATATTCCCTACAAATCATTAACAAAGCTATTAAGATTCGATTTCCATCTCAGCAATTATTGCCAGCATATTTTTTTACATTTACTTTAAAAGACTCAATCCTATTTTCAATTCATTAAACTGCTCCTTGCGTTTACTGAATTTTACATCAGCTTAGAAGACTATTTGAATTAATAAGAATTACAGTAGAAGTAATTTAGAAATAAATTATTTGAAGTTCAAGCCACTGAAGCTTTTCACACCGGGATGCTGCTGCACTAAACCTGCCGATGGATGGCTGCAGAGTCCAGCACCTCGGTGTGGGCTGGCACCAGATCCCTCTGCACTTTGAGGCTTTTATCCGGGTTAATGACGGGCAGGGAGCACATGAGGACACGCTGAGCCCCTGCACGGCTCGCAGCAGCCACAGCCTCCTGGGCTCTGCCTCTTTGTTCTCAATCAAAGGGTGTCTGATCCGCCGCCGTCTGCTCTGCTGACCTGGACGTGCTTCACCCCAGCGCCTGCACCCCTCCGGGTTCTGGGGCATCTATCCCCATCTGCTCCCAGGAAAGCTATTTCCATGAGCAGCAGCAATTACAGACTCTAAATTAAATAAAATCGCAGCACAAAGCAAGAGCTCCTCGGGCCCATCCTCATTGTCAACACCTCGGGAAGCTTCTCAGTAAATATTTACTGTCAGTGTATACGTATTTTGAGGAGGAGCATTAAGGTACACACACAGCACGACGATATTTTGGAACAGGAAAGGACAGACTGGGGAGGCGAGATGAAATTTATGGGCTCAACAGGGAATCTCGGGGGCTAAGAGAAGCAAAGGAAAATTACTGTTGAGAACCAATGTACAATCCCTGGCAATGCTTTGGAGGGACACAGCACAAGCAGATCCAGTGGGAAGCCCCCAATAAAATGATGTGGGGCAGACTTTCATCTATTACACATGAAGGGACTGTGAGAGCACATCAGACCAAAGCTTCCTGTTTGGACTCCAACACGAGGGATGAATCCTCATCCCAGCGTGTGATGTGCTGGACAGACCCCAGGACAGACAGACCCCAGGACTGGACTCAGAGCCTTGAAGATCTTGGAGTACAAGGGATTGGTCCAGAGGAATGGAACAGGAACAGAAAGGAAGTCACTTTCTGGGGGGAGTCTCTGGGGTGAGCTCCTGTCTAACACATGCACAGGTGTTAACGAGCAAGGGAAACACCAACATGGGTGTCATCAGTGCCAGGAGGGGGGAAAATACACTGTGTGCTTCCTTCATTACCCAGAGCAATTCTCCAACCTCATTTACTGAATCTCCCTTTGCAAGGTGAAAAATGACACCTTGTTTTATACTTAATGGAAGGGCAGTGAGGGGGAGACACAATGCTTGAGGGACGCTTTGGCTGCAACCTGTACAATTAATTTTTGCACTTGTCTTCCTGCCTTAGACCACTGCAGTCTCTCCTCTTAGGGCTGCAGACAGACACAGACGAGTAAATTGTGTTTCAAACAAGTTCCCCTCAGCTGGACACAGCCCAGGGACCTTGGCTCACATGCAGCGGTCACATTTAAAATCAATTCTTTCTCCGCTTGTAGGACACTGGGCTAGAGGGAAGCGTCAGGGAGAGAAGAGGAAAGATTAAAAATACGTGCCGGGGAGCATGGTTTTTCAATTTCTCTGGAATTTCTAACCACAGGTGCCCCAGCGTGAGCTGCAGCACTGCTGGCTCAGTCTGCAGGATCCCGACACAAATGCTTTCCAAGGAAGAGGAGTTTTCATTACACCTGAACTATGCATGCCTGTAAACCTAAACAAAATTCCTCTTAATAGATTGAGTCAGAAGAAACAACTCACACAGATACACAAACTGTCCACGTGCTCAAGGAAAATAGCGACACAATGCTCCATCCCCAGAATTAATGCAATTTGAATGTCAACATTCATCTATCAGTTTCAGGTACCTAAAAGGAATGTGGTGGTTAGAGCAGAGAAAAGTGGGATTCTAAACACTGAGCATCCACCTCCCCAGAAGCTCTGTCTCCTTTGTGTTCCTGCTCTTCCCTGAGCTGAGCAGCTCCTCTGCTCTCTCATCCATCACTGAGAGATTCATCTCTTCCCGTTAACACAAACACCACAATTGGCTTTTCAGGAAGAGAACCTGAACCAGAGACTCTTGGTCATGGACTGGATACAGGAATAAGGAGGGAACCCAAAAGCCATTATACTCTGCAGATCTGCTTCTAGGAGGGAGAGGAGAACTGCCAAGGCAGTGCTGGGAGAAGCCACTGGAGCTCTGTGCATCTGGGCTCCAAGTCTTGAGAGACTGCTTTAAAAAGCTGCAGTTGTCACACTTGAACTTTGGAAAAGAACAGACAATCCACGCTGATTGTGCTGGCAAGGAAAGGCAATTGCTGCCCATGGAGTTAATTTAATTTCATGGCATCTTTTCATGGGCAACAGCTGGAGACAAGGCTGCCCACGAAGCACATGGGCACACGTGTGTCCCTCACTGCAGTGGGAGGGAAGGGGCTGGGTGAGAATGCAAGGCTCCTACAGCCCCACCAAAGCCAGCCTGGACTCCCCCATGGTGTCTGAAGCACACCAAAGCAGAGGTGCTGTCACCCACTCACAGAAAGGTTTCTGTAAGAGCTGGGGTGCAGGGAGGGCAGAAGAAGCAGCTGCTGCTCCTTCCACTCATGCACAGTCCCTCCGAGGCCACGGAGCCTGGAGCCAGACATGGCACCTCCGAGCAATTCTTCTGTCAGTGTGGAACTCACCCCAGAGGAAAATGTTGTTTTCCACCAAGATTCACAACTCACCTTTTGCAACAGCAACTTTCTCTTCTAATAAGATGTAATTACCAGCTTTGTGACCCTGAGTCAAGCCTCTCTGAGATTTTCTTGCATTCAAGTATCTCTTATTCCCTCTTCAGCATGTTCTCCATGGACAGAAACAGACTCAGCAACTCCAATTCCTGGGCAAAGAGCTCTTCAAAAAAAGTGATGGTGGCAAACAAATAGAATTCTAGAAAGATCTCCCTTTGAGTTAGTTCTGTGCAGGTCTGTGAGCTGCAATTCAGCACTGGGGAGTCTTGCCCATGAAAATTCCTTGCTGAGCACCAAGAGAACAGGGATTTTTCAGCAAGGTGTACAGCTGAGCTGAGCTGAACTGGGCAAAGCTTGCTCAGTGATGATGGGAATGGGGTATGGCAGCTCTTGTCTCCCTCTGAGGCAGAGACTACAGCAAACTGATACAGTAATATTCACCTGGTACTTGGATTTTTACTCTCAGATTTAATGCATGTTATCCCTTCTTTATGCTGCAGCCAGGTTTAAGAGAGCTGCTCTGAGGAAGAGCACTGCCAGCAGACAGACAACTTTGCTGTGCCACGTTTGGGATCCCCTGGTGATGCTCAAAGCCCCAGTTTCCACTTAGGAGGGAAAAAAGGAGGAGTGGGAGGAATTAGCATTCACAGAAACCGTTCCCGAAATGTTGATTTCCTTGAGTCTCCCTGGCACTGTCTGCAGGGACGGAGCCGCTCCTGCCGCCAGGATCTCATCCCTTGTCACAGGCTGTGCTCAGCCCCAGCAGTCCCAGGGACCTCTTCCCCTCCTTCTCAGCACAGATTTTCTCGAGCCAGCACTTTCAGCTCCGCTCCCCGCTCGCACTCACACTCCCCCTGAATTACTCTCCACGCTCAGAGGGAATGTGCAAGATGGTGCTAAAAATTACTTATTGTGAGGAGCAAGTTTACGCGATGGAACAGCCACTTCAGAGAAATATACGGCAAATTCAAGCGAGCTGTGCACAGATATTAAATTTGTGGAGAAAAAAAATGCCATTGCCACCTTTATGGCTTTTCTGGCTTAAAGAGTAAGAATAAAAGATGACAATAGCTCCGAAATTACACTGGAGGCTGCACTGACTTTAAACATAGTGAATATCTATGTGATGCAATGGCATCAGGGAATTCTTTCCACAGGCTGAAACCAAAATGGTACAGAAACAAAAATCCTGTGTTATGCCCAAATTAAAACATTTCTTTGGATCTTAAGAACAAAACTCTTTTTTTCTGCCACGTAAAGCTCTGCAGCTGTGGCCAAAGCGTGTTTCAGACTGAAGCAGCTCCTCTGCCCTCCCCTCAGACTCCTGTTGCCGCCAATCGCCCCGTCCGCGCAGATTTATGATCTGTCACCTGTGCTGGGATTAGATGTCACCCTTGTCTTTCTATTACCCAGATATTGATAGATCAAACTCCCTGGCCATACGTCGCCTGTCCCTTCAAAGGTTACTGCTGGCGGACACTGAGGATCAATATCCATCTGCTGTGTCACTGACCAGAGGGGACTCTGCAAACGCCGGGGGCCCGCTGAGGGAGAGCACGGAACGGCAGCACAGCTCTCTTGCTCTGCACATCTCAGGTTTTTATTCCACATTTCCAATATGTTCCTAAGAAACAGAAGGAGCTGGTCTCTTGCTTTGGTTCCAGCAGCTGATGGTCCGTTGCCTAGACAGTAAAAGGTCACTTGCTAAAGACTGTCCTTCTCCAAGAAGGTCAGAGTTTACCCAAGCGTCCCCCCAGGACTGCGGTGTGAGCGGCTCCTCGGCTGCACCAGGGAGACAGCAGATCTGCCGTGGGAGGATCTGAGAAGGGGAGGCTGCTGAGGACTCTGAGGGGGCTCCTGGGGGACTCTGAGGGACAGAGGAAGACCAAAAGGGCAGGAAAGGGCAAAGCTGAGAATGGCTCCTCAGCAGAAACAGAGTCAGGAGCCTTTCCTTCATGTTCCTTGACACTCAGCCATCACTGGCAGCCAACGCCCGCCAAGGACACCACCTAAAATCCACCACTGCCATGCCCCAGCACTGCTTGGAAGCAGCATTGGCAAGGGAGGAGTTTTGACAACACGAGACGGTCCCAGCAGGCTGCTGCCTCCATTCAGTGTGTTTAAATAACACTCAGTTAGCATCAACACACGTTTATTATTAATGGAGCCCTAATACAGAATTCCTTATCTGCATTTATCTTCCAGCTACATCGCTACCAAGGACACCCACAGCCCAGACCCAAGGAAGGAGACCTTGATTAAACCAGAGTTTCAAACACAGGTGGAATTTCCTTTCCCTGCCTTGACTTGCTCCATGGGGAGCTAAACCCTGACGAGGAGAAGGTCGCTGCAGGTAAGAGGAGGCAGCACAGATCAAATATTCAGTTTTCACAATCAAAGAGCATGTTCTGTGCATCTCCCTGACCAGAACCACACCTGCTACCTCACACTCCTTTCTGTCCCTGCCACCGGGGTAAAGCTGCAGCAGCCCCTGCCAAGACCTGAGCACAGGAGGAGAGAATTTACATGTTTGCAGGTTTGTCACCGTCATTGTCACCTCTGGTTTTGCCTGGTGGTGGCCGGCAGCTGCCACCTGCCTCGCACGGAGCACGGCACTGCTCACACCTCGAGCTGGCACGTGGGTCTGTGCAGGGAGCTCCCCATCTGCTCTGTGTCCACCTGCCCCTCAGCACAGGTCCTGCTCCAGGGGTGGCCGTCAGGACAGGGACACAACGGGGGGACACCCACAGCACCATGCTGCAGCAGTGCACCCCACCATTCCCCTCAGCACACTCTCTGTCCCCTCCAAGCCCTCTGGGATGATGCCATTGCTGCTGAGGTCTGCTCTCAATTCCTGGATCCGCTGGCACCTGCCCCAGGTGTGCCCCAGACACAGATTCCCATTAGTCAGAGCTACAGGGTTCCCAGGAACAAGGAATCCTGTTTCAAGTCAGATGATGGGTTTCATTTTACTCTAATGAGCAGATATGTCTTATATCCATACCTGTAACCCATTTCTTGCAGACTTTTTCACATCCTTTTTATTTTTTACTGTCAGTAGCATCTGTCACAACGTGCAGCTTAATAATCTCTTTTAAACCCAAGAAATCTGTATTTCCATAAAGCACCCACAATGAATTCTGATCAACATCAGCCTGGTCTCTTCCCTATAAAAAGGACCTCCTTTCAACTGCCTGCATATTTAAGTCTGAAATCTTTAGCTTACCACTGAAATAAACAAGAAATAAATGACAAAATTAATAACAAATGTGCAAACCTACAGAAAATGTCCTCAAACCAAAAGACTAACAAAGAATACATGGGAATACTGTGGGGTTTTTTGGGGTATCCTGGCCTGTTCCCACTCTTTGGCTCACCATGAAGCCAGCCTTAAATCCCAGCACTGTCTTTGCCATGTCATACACAGGAGTGACTCTGTGAGCCTTTGACAAAACACCTGCCCAGATGTTATCCCAAACCTGCGGGGTAAAAGCAGAAGACGAAACATTTACCAGCTGGAATGACCAAGAGCTTGCACCTGAGAGTGACCTGTTTGCTACCAGCCCATCCAACACTGAATGCTGGAGGATGAGCCCTCCTCCACACATTAGGCTCAGTTTCTTTCCCCTTTGAAGTTAATTCCCAGTTTGCCATCAGGGGAGGAAAGCTGATCTCGCTTTCCAAGACGTCCCAGCCTTTGGAGTGGCTTTGCTCACAGGTGTTATCTGTCCACTCTTCATCTCCCCAGGTGGGAATGCAGATGAGAATGCCACAGTCCTGGATTCTGGAGCCCTGCTGTGCCCACAGTCATTCCCCTGCCCACCCACGTGGGGACTCCATGCCATGAAGAAGGGCACTGTCTTCAGGAGTCCTTTCCTTCACTTCTTTTTTCTTTTTCAAGTATGTCCCCCCCCATCAATTTTTTTTAGAGATAGCAGACAAGATCTTTTCTCAAAGAACAACAGACCCCCACAGCAACAGACATTCCCCCCAAAACAAGTGAAAGAATCTCAGCAGCAACATCACGATCAAAGCAAGGACTCCTTCCAATTTCTACTTCCCAGGAAGGATAAAAAGGTATAAGAGAAGCCTTTAGTCTAGATCCCAGATCAGACATAATGATGAATGCTCACCTAAAGGGCAACATATTTGTAAGTTTTAAGTCTCTTGCAACACCAACTGTCCTGATTCATTCCCATGATAAAGGCAGCTCTGAGAGCTATTTTACCATATTTATTATTTTACAGAGGAGGAAGAAAAAAGGTGGAATCAGCCCTCCATCTGCCACCCGTCGGATTTATAAATGTTAGTATAGGACCAGTGCTAATATCTTTAAACATTAATCTCCTCGTTGCAGATCCTGCACATCCCACTTCAGCCTCCGCCCGGTGGCTCGTCCAGGCTTGGGGAAATAAAATGCATTTTGGTATTTTTTTTTTCCCCTTCATCTATGGGATTTGTTTAGACTAAACCCATGAAAAGAAGAGAAAGGGCAGATGCTCCTGAACACATTCCTGCCTGCTGTCAGTGCTTTGCCAGCTGAGTGGAAGGCACAAAGCTCTGCTCCAGTGTTTATTTTTAAAGATGCAGCTTGCCTGATCCACGCTCATTCCTCATGCCTTGTTTTCAATAGAGGCTCTGTTCTCTTTGCTGGCTGCCAGGACAAAGGCAGAGCTGGGAGGAAGGGAAGAGAAACCATGTTGTGCACATGAAAATAAACCTTTGGGTTTATAAACTGCATTAGCCCAATCCCTCTCACTGCCTCTGCAGGCGCAGCAACAGGACTGTAAAGCATATGACCAAAAAAATACAGTAATGAGGAGAGAGAAAGCAAGTCTGGGTATGGTCCTCATCCCACCTCCCTCAAATCTGCACCCAAACCCCCTCAGATGCCCACCCCATCCCACAGCAGGCACGCCAAGCACAGCACTCCTCTCTCAGCAAGCTCTTTGTAAATTTTATCACTTATTTCTTAAAGTTGCAATTGCCTTTTAAAATTAGATTGTATTTAGTTCTTAATTAAATCGTCATCGTTCTACAAAACCCCACAGGCTCTGAGGTTTAGATTGTCATTTTAAACAAAAGTAAAATGGTAAATGCCTTTTCCATCCAACACCATTAGGTATAATTAAGCAATGGGTAAAGCATACATCGTGCTATAAATGTCATTTAGTTTTACAGTGAAACTCATCAACATTTATCAAAACACTGCCTCGAGAAAGAACGAGACAGCTCCAGAGAGTGACTTCCATTCGCTGCTGCCTTTGAAGCGTCTGCTCCGAGGAAGAGCTGCAGCAAGAAAAGCCTTCCCATTACATATTTTTATCTTTTGGGCTGAAACGTTCATTTTCTGCCACGTTCCCGTAAGTGGCAGGCTGGGTGGTGTGTAGGCATCGTGCAGCAATGTTTGGGGAGGGTGTCCCAAAGGCAGGGGTGGGATGGGCAGGCTCAGGTAGAACAGAGCCCAAGGCAGCACCAGTGCCCCTGGCCAGGGGAATTTATGGGGGGCAGGATGGTGCCACTGCTCCTCCTGGGGACAGTGTCCCTGTCACAGCGCCATGGGGGCACTGGGCTGCCCAGCTGGCTCTCACCTGTCCCCACAGCCCTGCAGCACGGTGTTCTGCAGGTTGGGAGGCTGAGATAAATGGCATTTCATTCCTGCTTTCAGGTGAGGCGCCCCTGAGCCGCCACCAAAGGGACGTGAACTGTAAAGAAAGACAAACACCAGCACCAGGCACCGCCGTGCCGCTTCTATTTTAAAACCTCAACATCTCTCGCGTTCTCCCGAGAAGCATTAAAACAGTCAAACTGAGCCCATTTAGAAGCAATTTTCAATTTACTGCTCCTCCTTGATACCCACATGGCAAACATCAGCAGGCACCGGCTCGATCCACAGGGATCCGGGCACCCTGTTCCCTGTGTCTGCGCCGAGCCTGACGCTGCAGCTTCAGGCACCAGGCAGAAAAACAGATTCGAAATTGATGTTTCATCATTACCCATCATTAAAAAATTATGCTGCTGTACAATCTCAGAAGTAGCAAGGAGTGAGCGTTGAATGCCTCTGCAAGCGTTATTAATTCTCCCTCCCCGCCGCGGTGCAGAGGGGTGTTTTTGGGCGGTGAGGCGCTCTCCTCCTCCCTCTCTTCCTCCTCCTCCTCCTCTCCCCGAGCCGCCGGCATCTCGGCTGTGCCGCAGCCTCTCTCTGCTCCATCTCCGGTGTTGGCAAGGCAACGGCAGTGCAGGGTTTGTGGGGAGCGGGGCAGGGTTTGTGGGGAGCGGGGCAGG
>CM031877.1:1668826-1727006 GCA_018697195.1 Certhia americana
TGTCACCCTCAGGGACCCGGCCACAGCTCCAGAGACACGTGTGTCACTCTCAGGGTTTGGTCACAGCTCCGGCAATTCCTGCCCCAGCCCTCTGGCTTTGCCCTCACTGCCTGTCTGGAAACATTTCAACGGGATCTGTGCTGGGAGCAGCCACGCTACAGAGCAAAGGTGACACCACGTGAAGGTGATGTCACGTGAAGATGACACCACACAAAAGGGACACCACGTGAAGGTGAGGCCACGCAAAGGTGACGCCACATGAAAGTGACGCCACATGAAAGTGACACAACACAAAAGTGATGCCACATGAAAGTGACACCACGCGAAAGTGACACCAGACGAAAGTGACGCCACATGCAGTGCTTGCCCATCTTATGGAACCACCCCTCCCAAAAATCAGTGAAAATACACCAAAACCTCGTTCTTCCCCAATATGATTGCCCTTCTTGTTCTGAAGTGTTTTCCATCTCTGATGGCTCTCTCATGCCTGTGGGAACGCTGGCAGCCTGCACTGGGATGTTCTTAAGATCAGGGGGGCAGCAGGAGGGCACACTGTGCTGCTCCTCTGCCATGATTCCAAGCTCAGATACAAATGAATTCTGGTCAGCACACACCTGTACTCACCCCCAACAACCCTCCTTCTGTCCACAGACTGTGTCAGTACTACCAGCAGGGAAACAAACTCCTGATCTCCAGGCCACTGCAGCGCCCTGAAGGAGTATGGATTTATAGGGGGAGTGAGCAGTACAGCCAGGGATTTTAGAAATGGACACTACATCCAGCACCAATCTTCCAGGTCACCTTGTTTGAAAACTGCAAATACACAGAGGCCACTCCACCAAAAATCCGTCTTCTTAACTGCTTGAAACTAAATTTAAAATGCATGTATGCAGTGTTCCTCTCTGCTCGCTATTCTGAGCTTCTCCTTTGGCCTTATGATAAAAGAATGCAGGAAATTATAGCCAACCTTCCCCCAGCCCGGAAAAGGGAATTAATTACTGCAAGCACAAAGTCAGCACTCTTCCAATAAACCAATGCAATCCATCCAGGCACTGAAAAGCAAGGAAAACATCCTGGGGGCTCGATACCTTGCTAGCCATTCACAGCATGCACCGCCGTGGATATTGCAGAACAGCTGTGCCCAAGACTATCACAAAGCCAACATTATCTCTGCCATTATTAGAATTAAATAAAGCCTCTCCTTCTCGATGTGCCCAGGATTACAAACCACCTCAAACCCCTGCAGGCTCTCGCCACGCCTGGCCCCCGGCGGCTTTACTGCTTTTATCCAGGATTAGATGGACTGCAGTGACCAGGGACAAAGTTCCTCAAGGTGCCAAGCTGCCCCTACCCCTCAGAGCCCCCCAGAGCAGCTCTCTGGAACATCCTGAGGAGCCCAGTGTGGGCACACGGGAGGGATGTGGGGCAGGGAGGTCACAGCTCACATCCCAACTCCAGCTTTTTCAACCCCACTCATCCCTGTTCTCTGGGGCACAAACTTGGGCAATACGGGGAGCCCCTTGAAAAATCTGGTCCATCAATTTTTGCTGCAATTTTGGACAAACCTGCTCCCTCCCTCCCACGAGGGGAGCACAGGGCTGGTGACTCCCCAGGCCAAGGTGCTCAGTCACCCAGCACGAAGCTGGCACTGAGCACTGCTGCAGCTGGAACCAGGCAGAGCAGCCGAACCCACCCCAACAACCTCCCTCCTTTCTATTGTACACACAGTGAGTGTATTTCAAATAAAAATACACTCCAACCATCAAAGCCAGGCAGGCTCCAACCCTCCTGCTGCCATGTCACAGGAGACATGAGACCTTTTACAGATGTTGCCAACAGCAGCTGAAAATCTACCAGACATTTGCTTAGCATTTCTTGAAAGAACAGTTTCAATTAGACACATTCTTCACAGTTCTCTTCTCAAACCCCAACAGTTTGAAGAGATCTGCTTGTTTTTGCCAAGTTTTCACGAACTGTAAGCCTGGCCCCCTCGCACTCAGCACATCAAGGGTAGGATATTTAAAACAAGGCTCATTTTCAATGGAAATGCTCCACAATAAATAACTCAGCAGTACTGTTGTGAAAATTTCAAATTTCAGCAGTTGACTTTTAATCAGGAGCTGCGTTTGCACCTGAGAGCAAGAGAAATCCTCCCCTTAATCACTTGCATTTAAAACCACTTTATAAAACCTGCTCTAACTCAGAGCACAGTCTGTCCAGAACGCCCCTGCTCAAGCCCCAGCAACCATGACCTTCCAGTAAACGCTGCTCTCACCAAACTGGATGACACACCACATTTTGGAGCGACAAATAAAGGACTATTCCTCATGGGTATTTTTCTAGCAAGGCACTGAAATGACAGCCTGGCTCAGGCTGGCTTTTAAAAGTGGTTTATAAACCTTAAAAAGGTTTTTGCTGAGGAGCCACTTGGGCAGATCCTGTAGTGAAGGTGCTTTTGGGTTGAGGATTATTTTTTTTTTGCTAAACCTGCCAGGGCTGTGTGTTAGTGAAAGGTTTGCAGGCAGGCAGCTACTCTGGGTGTCATCAATCACTGGAGTCAGGCACTCGCTGGGTTCTGTGTCCAAAGTTACACCGACACCTCAGCCCCAGCACCCTCCCTGCAAGCAGCACTCCTCCCTCAGCTCAGCTCCTCAGGCTGCGCCTTGGAATCATTACCCTGGGATAACCACCCTGTGAATGGAATGTATTAAGCTCAGCTGATGAGATAAAACACTCAAGTTTTTGTGGAAAAATGCTTTGACACAGACACCATATGCTCAACACCCACAATGAGGCAGGTGACTTCAACCAGCAAAATTTCCTTTTCCTACTGCCTGTACTTAATTTGGGAGCAGCTCAGCCTGCTCTCATACCCTGAACATGGGGATCTAAGCAGTGTACATGGGAATGGATCGTGGAGCACAACAGGTTTTTTCTCTAAGTGAAGGAGAATTCAGTTTCAGGGGCTGAATCCTCACTGTGGATACCCCGCGGCAGCCTCGCAGGGTGATGAATGGCCGTGGAGTTTGGGCTGCTTATGAGAACAAAACAAGCCATCTTGAATCTGAAGGTTTTATGGGTATGCTGTTTCATGTAATTTCCCAAAAAACCGAGTTACATTCTGCTCATTAGCAAACGCGGCTGCACAAAGCAGAGGGCTCTGCAAGCGGATTACACGGGGACAGCGGATAACGACTCCAGTCAAATTCTATTTTAATGCGCCCAAAGAAACAATAGCGCAATCAAACGGGGGGAGGGAATCAGAAAAGAAGGAAATTCATCTGCCTCTTCCTTTCCATCTGAAATGCAATACAAGGAATTCAACTTGTCACTCTCAACAGCAAACCGCACGACAGAGTGGAACCACTGTGGTTGCCGCTGGCTTTGACGAGCCCAGGAATCTATCCTTGCACTGCCAGCCAGAACACTTGGGAGTGCTGGCTTGCAGGATGGGAAGCACTGATTCCCTGAACCTTACACCAACTGCTTTTACTAGGGAAACTGCAAGTGTGCAGTCATTTACCCCAAACTGGCAGAGCCTTGTGGAGACACGAGCACACACAGCCTTGTTACAGGCACTGGACTGGTGCTGTGCCTCAGACTGAGTCACAGTCCACACTGTACCTGCTGTCTTACTCAAAATCCCAGGGACAAGTGTCTCACTTGGGCTCAGAGGGGGTTTGTTTGTCTTCTAAACAAACACCAACAAAATGTTCTCTGATAGATACCCACACAGACACGAACAGCCCGTCTGTGAGCAGCCTCGGCAATAACTCACTGCAGAAGACAAAGCTTCTTATAACTTCACTTCTTATTTGGAACCTACCAAGCTCTAGAGGAAACACTCAAAATCAGGAAGCTTTGAAACACCCCAGTACAAATCCCAGGTTTGTAAATAAATGGCAGCTCGGCCAGGAGGATGGTCTGTGTGACACGGTGCCCATCACCAGCACCAGCCTGCACCCACTATCCCACTGCTGCTTCCCAAAGGACCGCTGGGGCGGGCATCTTTGGGAACAGCCAGCTCAGTCAGAGCAGCTCCTCCACCTCTGCCACCCCACAGCTACTGAGGATGGAGCTGGTGGCTGAAGAAGCAAAGCCTTCTGAAGCAGCAGGCGAGCATTTTGCTACGCTGAGACTCGCTCAGCTCAGAACATCACTTGCAGCACTTTTCTGGTCCAAAAAAGGCTCAATTGCGCCTCGTCCCCAACGCCAGAAATCATTAACGGTGAAAGCCCAAAGAGCCGCAGCTTCTCAGCCCTATTCCCTTGCTGCCACCCCGCTCCCCCGGCCGGAGCCTGGTCACACTGCCAGAGCCGGAGGGAACAGGGAATGTTCCCAATGGTGATCCCAATTAACAAGCCCATAGCTATTCACGTTCAAAGGCTTCGCAGCTTCCATTGAACGTTTCCCTTTTGTCTTCCTGTCCCTTCCCAAAGCGAGGGCTCATTACTGCTGCAGCCCCGGCTGTAATTGCTTGGGAATGCGGCTCTCGGCACAATACCCCAGAGAAGCTGCTTTATGAGGCTCCTCATGCTACTGAAGAATGCCATGAAAACCCCAATCCCAGATGTCTGGCTCCGAACCAGGGAACTTGGCCGGCCTGACGAGATTTCCATCGTGCTGCTGCGGCATCGTGCTTATGTAAGGGTGGCCCTCACAAAGGGACACTGTAGAACAGAGACTGCCCCGAGCCGGCTCCCCTCACAGGGAACGAGCTTCCAGGCTGGGCAGCACCTTTTACCTTTCATGCCCTACACAGGACCTAGAAAGGGATTCAGCACCTGCGTTTCAAGTGAAACCACGAAGGCACCTTCTGCCCACAGGGAATGAGCAGTCAGAGCATCCCAAAACACAGCAGGGTCAAGAAACACCGCACAGCCTGCCAGGGTAGAGGCCAGATGTGCCAAACTCGAGGCCATTCGGGCAGTGTGGATGGTCAGAGTCGTGGGGCAGCCTGTCAGCTGTTCCTTGCAGGAGACCAACACATTCCAGAAAGGAAAAACACCTTATGGGTGAGCTCTTCAGCATCACAGAGGCAAAGTGACAACAATCTTCTTGGAACAGAGAAAGGGCTCACAAACAGCCTCACAACTGCGGCAAGAGAATTACTTGTGCATGAACACCCCCCCAGTAATGGGCAACCAAATGACACGGTGGAATTACCCACGTTAAGAGCTCTCACGTGGCTTAGAGCAGGGTTTGGACCAAAGCCACATGTTCCAGTTTCTGCCTGAACTGGAAGGGCTGACCAAAGGCAATGGGAGGCAGTATCACCGGAAAAACACTGATTTCTCTGCAGCAAATTGTCACCCGGTAAGAATCCTGCTCCTGCCAGGACAGCCACAGATCGACTGTGTCATCCACCCAGCAGAAGACAGGAGAGTGCTGCCACAGGAACTGTGCTACTCGGGGTGTCTGCAGCCACAGCACTGCAGTGCCAGCAGCACTCTAGGAACAGAAAATAAACACAGTGAAGCCTCTCAGAGAGACTGCCAAGCTCAGAAAGCCGGACCCAGTGCAGCACCAGGAGCTTCCTCTGTGTCCCCAGGATGCTTTGGCACACCTGCACACACAGAACTGCTGTCCACCACTAAGAAAAGGATTTTTCTGAGTTCAGCCCATCTTCTGCTGCCACTATTTTTGTCACCAAACACAACCCACGTAAGACGCGCTGATGTGTCACAGGTACCGTGTGCTACCTGCAGTGTGTGCGTGGGGCTCTCCAAACCATCACTTCCCAGACACAAAAATGCACCTCCTCAGCAGCACAGGAGGGAAAGCAGCCTGGCTCGGGGGGGCAAAGCCAACTTTCCCAAACCACTCCGCCTGTCCCACCAGGCAGGAGCACCGCAACTCTGCCAAGAATGGGGGAAAAGGAGAAAGTAGAATTGACTGGGAAAAGGACGTGTGGGAAAGTCTTTAGCCAAAGGCTCCAGACCACAGGAAATGCAGGTCTTTACTCATTGAAGACAACGCTGAATTTTCCTTGTTTGTCAGCTCGGGTCCTGCCGCCACATCCCCCGGGGGGTTACAGAGAGGTTTTCTGCGAGTGACACCCATGGCGTTTGACAGATTGTCCTTCTGCGAGAGGGAAATGGAGGATCGGGTTGCTAAAAGCATCAGCCTGCTTATCAATCTACGAGCAGCATCTTTAAAGGTCACAAGTGGGGAAAAAAAATAAAAAATCAGCTACTCATTCTAATTCCTCGCAAACAGGAGCTCGTTTTTCACAAATCCACCCTGCCGTGCGCGGTAACGTGACCTTTCACTTACAAAGAGAACAGCCAATTTCTGACTCTCATGTGTTACCCTCCCTTCTTTTCCATAAATTAAACACAGCCTTTGTACCTCCTAACAGGCTTTTCCAGCAGTCCCCTAAAGCTGCCACAGCTGTTCTGGTTTTGGTCCTGCTGAGGGGCTGGAGACCGCTCAATGGGCAAATAGGGAAAAACAAAACTTCACTGAAAAATGGGTTCTGTCACCACAGGAGTGCTGGATGCCAGTCCAACCCCCAACTTTGCCAACACTATCAGCGTGATACTGGCCTCTTCAAGGAGAATTTTTAATGGTACCTGGTATATATGAAGACAGTACAAGGGAAGGAAACTTGACAATAAGAACATGACCTGTCCTCTCCAAACCTAACCATTTCTCAACAGCTGCAAAAAAAGCCAGATCAAAACTGGAGTCAAGTTGGAAGACGTGGAAGTGGAGCCAAGTACAACCTGGAGGACTTGTGGAGCCCTCGGGGAATATCACAGCATGCCTTTTTTCAATCCTTGTCCATTTTTAACTACTCCAGGCTGCCAAACCCAAACCAGAAGCACCCCAAGAAGCCACTTTAGAGCTGGAGACGCTGGGCTCACACCCAAGGAGGAAAAGGAACAGAGTCATCACCTACTACAACACAATACACACCCAACAAAGAGGTTTAACAGGATGTGCTTGAACAGCCATATATTTAACACAATTGTTACATTTTGGCAGCAACAGGTGTTGGCAATGGAAGGAGAAGTTGATCTTCAACTCCTGTACTGACTCATAAGAACCTTCATTGCTCGTGTGCTTTTTGCCCACTTGCCTGCACAGCTTCAGGAGCAGAACCCACAGCGTTTACCGTGGCTGCTCTGCAATTATCTCTGATTTTAATTATCTCAACACTCTGATGCTGAAGGTACCTGAAATGTCAGCATGGGATTCCGCCCACACCCATCACTGCCCAGCTTAATTTTGGCTAGAAATGTTCCTGCATCTCCAGCCTGACAGATCAGCTTGGGGAGGGGCTCATGCTGTCCTAGAAACCATCCTTCAGCCTGGACATGACCAAGGCTCCCGAGGCATGAGAGAACCACCACCAACTCCTGGAAAACTTTCTCCTGTCAGTGCACACCAGGCTGGACAGCGGGAGAGCACCTGAAGTGAAGCTGCAGCTGTTCACCATGAGTAAGGCAGAGGGAAGGGAAGGCCATCCTGGACCACCCAGGCTGTGCTAAGGAGCAGATTCTGCAAAAATACCCTGGATTCCTCCTACCACCAAAAATGGGAAGGTAGTAGCATCCCTGCCCCGGCTCTGCTGGTGGAGGAGGGCGGTGAGTGGGTTCTGCTGAGCCATCAGGACCAACACCATCGGAGTGTTGATGAGCCACACCGTTACAGCCCAAGGCAGCCCGTACGGAGCTGTGGGAGGGGAACGACTGCATTTGCATCGGCTTGTGGGAGCTCTTGAAGGGGATCTGGCAGATGACTGCGACTCTCTCCACCCCCAGCCCTCTGGAGGTGAGTCAAAGATGAGTCAAGGGCTGCGGGCAGAGGTGAGCACGGAAGGACCACGCTCAGCTGAGGCTGACCAGCAACATCAGCATCTTCCCCAAGTCACTGAGCGACCTCGTCCCCAGAGCTGATGCTGTTCCATATGTCCATGAATTATTGATCCCAGCTGCTCTATCAATTGCAGGAGGCAGAGGAGATCACAGGCAATGCACCCTGTGCGAAAGCAACGCTGGAAAACTCAGTACAAAAGAAAAAGCCTCATTTTACAGATTTCAGTTTAGTTTTGTGTTGCCAGCAACTCCCTTCATCCATATCGTTATCGCTGGTATTTTATATCGGCTCTGTGCTTTTAATCCTAACTTTGTGTGGAAAATATTTCTGAGAGCAGCCTTTGTTTGCCACCCACCACTGCAAGGCTGCTGCCAGCTCCCGTAGCGGCACCGCCGACAGCATGTGCCAGATGAAGAGAATGGCACGTACCTGTCAGTCTTTGTCAGAGCAGCTATTTCTGGCTTAGGTTTACATGCACAGCCTCCTGCAAGCTGCTTGAAATCTCCATTTTATAGAGGGATCTGATGCTACCTGAATGCTGGCAGGTATCGGCACGCTGACAGTGAGTGGCCAGCACCGTGGGGTCCAGGCTCAGGTTGGAAAGGGCTGACTACAATGCTCAGCTCACAGCTCATTTCTTCATAGATTTAATTAACTCAAAAGCCTTTTGCCTCCACACTTGCAAAAAAAAAGCATTTTACATCTTAAACTAGGGATAACAAGGGCAGTAGGGCTAAATCTCCGATCGATGCACAGGCACTGCAACGCTTACGAAGAACTGATGAGAAACCAAATAAAAATGCTCTTTTGTGTTCATCAGCCTTGTTACGCTCCAACGTTTCATCCTCTGTTGTGCTTCAGAGCTCCAGCACAGTGGTCTGTCCTGGGGAAGCCTTTTGGACCAGATCTTTTGATGTACGTTCCCAAAATGCGGCCTTGAGTGACTGAATACTGTATGGAGAAACACAACCACACCCCAGTGCCTGCCCAGGGAAGGTCCACGGATGAACACCTTCCCCAGACAGTGCTCAGCTGCTGCTGAGGCTCAGCCTACTCTGGCTACCAAAAAATAAAAATGGGAAAGCACTTAAAGCTTTGGGAACCAGGTGATGTCCTGAAAAGCAATATGCTCACCACCAGCCTCCCAGAATTATTCTCTTCTGAAGACAAACAGACTCCTGTCTGCAATTGGAAACACTTCAAAACAAGCAGAAGGACAACTTGTTTTTGTGTTTAAGCATGTGCAAAGTGTGCAGAAGGATTCAAACCTGGCTGAGACGCCTGTGTTACCAAACCAGGAAAAACTCTCAGGACAAAGCTCCCCACTTTAGAGCCATCACAACTTGTGTCCACCCAAGCAGGTGGCCCTGCAGGACCCTCAGGTCAGCTCCTGTTTGGAGAAGAACCCCTGCACATGCATGCCTCATGCTTTCAAAAACTCATTCCCAGCTGTGGCACTTCCCAAAGCAGGACCTGGGGACACAGAGCATGGCAGCCCTGGGACAGCTCAGCTGAGCACCAGTGCCAGGGGCACTGCCTTGGAGGTACCAACAGCCACATCCCACGGAGCAAACACAGTGTCACGAACAAAAGATGTTTCTAAGTCCATCCCCTCATGTGCACAAGGAGAGAGGTCATGCAGCTCATGGGTAACACTGTCAGTAGAACTTGGGGTAGCTGCAATTTCCACTTAGGCAAGTGCTTTCACAAGGTTCCCACCCCGGGAAAAGTAACAGGTTCTGGTTTTCCCAGTACAGTGATAATGCTCTGTTCCATTTGCACAAGAGCTACTTCTCTTCAGTAATGGCTACAAACTCTGATCCTTACCACAATCCACCAGCTCGCCCGCACCAGCATCATTTCAGGATGAAAGCTGCAAAGGTGAAAGAGTTACCCAACTGAAATTGTGAGAGCAGCCTCGAAAATAGCATCACACTAAATCCCACAGCCAGTGAAAAGCCTCAAAAGGCATTTGCTGCACGTGGATTCTTTGAATCCAGTGACTTCCCTTTTCATCCCCTTGAGTACACTGAGCAGTGAGAGAAAAGTCTTCCAAATGCAGTAAAATAAAGTTCAGAGGGAGGTGCTGAATGATTTTCAGCGCTCAAGTCAGACATGGTGCTGGAACATCCTTTAAGTAATTGTAAGAATTTTTTCTCCCACCTTCCCTCAAAGGCCAGAGGCCGCTGCTGAGGGGCATGGCTGATCCCTTAAGAGTACACACACAACTGCTCATCACATGTGTATTTTTTTAAATTATATGACACCAGGAACGGCTGAAACCAATATAAGTGTGTAGAGAACCCATCAGTACAGGAGGTGCTGTTGAAAGCCAGGAACTCTCTGGTTTCCATCTGGAGCAGAGCTTTAAGACAGGCTGCTAAAGATCTAATCCACCTTTCTGCAGCAGTTGGGTATCTGGGACAGTGGGAGACTGGCAGCTGCCACTGCCACACCCCCAGATGCCCAACTCCTGGAGCTGCTAATCCCAGAAACGTCAGCAGCTCGCGCAGGGATGTTTTATGCTTCACTCTATCCCAGCTGGGACTGCTCTTGCCACCCTCAAGACCACAAAATGTTTACAGGCTGGAAAAGGATTCATCTTCTGGTCTGAAACGGGAGGACAGCAACAACAAAGAGCAGAAGATGAAGCCAAGTTGCCACGGCTGAGGTGGGAGCGGATGCCAAGAGCACCAGAATGCAGAGGCTGCTGTGGCTCCCTGTTCCCTCCTGCAGGCAGGGAAGAGCCCACCAGGCAGCAGGACACGCTCAACAAATAATCAGGTTTGAGCATTCCTTCCCCTATGGAAGCCAAACACGGGATTCCAGGGTAAGAAAACAAGGATCAGGGCATCCCTGGGGTGGGGGAAGCATCCTCAGCACGGCACCCCCCCGCTGGGAACATCCCGCTGCACTGAGCAGCGTCAGGGAGCCTTTTACCAGGGATACGCCGGATAAAAGCTCTGCTTCTGTACGAGAGTGACCGAATCTACAGGGATATTCCGTGCAAATTGTCTGGTTAGAATAATAAATAGTGGCTTCGCCTTATAATGTCGGCCGCGCACAACACGTTCATTTGTGATCCGAGGCTCCGATTTAAGGGAGGAAGAAAGGATCCTCGCCTGCCTGGAGATAAACTTAAGTAAATAATGTTTGCCATCAACTCCAAATGAAGAATGACAGTTAAATTTTATAATCATCTTCACAGCTCCAGGACTTACTTTATATTTTCTCAGGCTCATGACCCAGGGGTTGTCATAGCAACTAGGAAATCCTACCTTATCAGCCTCTTACATTTACATTCCTTACGGCTGCTTCCCTTTATGAATTAAATCCATCACGGTCTTCTATTCTCCAAATAAGAAGTTCTTAGGATTATCTCGCAGAAACAAGGATCAAATGCTTTGATTGAAACACTATGCAAAAGCTAATTCACTGGTGGTTTTCTTTAAGGGAAGATTGACTGTGCTACAAATAAATGGCTCCCATCCAAGCGTGCAGTTGGCAGCCGCTCGCAAAAAAAAAGTTTAGAGAGCAAACACGATTTCTGCAGCATGTTCATGTCGCTGGAGAACGTTTCTACATCTGGACACTAAGAAGGGCACCTGCTCAGCTGGGCCCTCTCTTGTTTACAGAATGTAACAAAGATTCAGTGCTCCAGAGGAAGAAATCTAAACATACCAAATACACGTGGCCATCCAGCACGGGACAGATCCCAGGCATCGCTGAGAGCCCAGATATTCCATGCACACACCAAGAAACACAAAGGTGGCTGGCTTACAGTCTGGCTGTCTGTTCAAAGACAAGATGCCAGCAAACAGCATAAAGTCCCATTAAACACAGTTTTAAATATACATATATATATATTTTGGTGGGGGGAGAGACCATTTAACTGCTTAAATCCAATTTTTCCACATTCAGTGGGCCCAGGTTCAGAGCCCTGCTCAGTATTCAGAGAGACCAGCAACAACATCACTTGTCTCTGTCCTAAACAACACAAATAAAATAAACTTTAATTCCCAGAATGTTTTCTGCAGGAGTCTCTTGATTAACAGAACTCCTATAAACTGTAATGAATTTCAGAAAGGCAACTCTGCAGTTACAGACCTACAGGCATCAAGAGTTTAATTTACTTAATGTACTTTTTATTCATTACTGGTCCTCCACGAGAAGCTGATCACCAACTTGCAGAGTGCATTGCTTAATTATCCATGCTGCACTTCTTCAGATGAGAACTATCGGAGCTGCCTGTCAATACGGCGGGCGGGGATCGATTGATGCAGGCAGGGCCATGCTGCTGGAATGCCAAAGACCTGCAGTGGCCCCGTGGAGTCTGCATGGAGCAAAACAATCAGGAGCTCATCTCACAGACTGAAAACCCTTTCTGCTCCAGCGATGGTATCTGCTGCATTCACAGATGGTGAGCAGAGCCCAGCACTCCTCTTCGTGCGCCGTGCATCTCGCTCGGCGCAAACAGCTCCTCAACACCTTGTCCGGGCAGCCTGCAGTACCCATGTCTTTGCTTTATCTCTGTCCTCCACACAGGGAGGACAATGGAAATGTGTGTTCCAGTCTCTGCCAGCTCCCTCAGTGCCCCAGGGAACAGGTCCTGAAGTCAGACCTGGTCCCTCAAGAGGTCTGCTCACCGGCAGAGGCCTGCCGAGGCTGATACTCAGAACAGCGCACAGTGTCAGCACAATTTATCACCTCAACACCAGCAACTCAATAAACACAAACTACTGTTTCTTTGGCATCAGCAAACACAGACCAAATCTGCATTTCCAAGGAGTAAAGACCCTAGGAAACTCCGGGGTTGCCCCAGGGTGCCATTCTGCAGAGATCTCCCCATCCGGACTGAAATGCTGCCCACCAACACCTTCACCAACTGCAGGGTTTTGTATCTCACCTCTCCCCTCCCAGCAGCAGCAGCGATGCTGAATTCAGGCAGAGCTGTGACAGCCTGAAGGGTGGCTGAGGATCTGTGCCCTTGGAGCCACGTTCCAAGGACGATGCCCAAGGAGCTGTGTTTGCTCTGAGATATGGCAGGGTGAGCCTGGCACAAACAGATTCTGCTCAGCTGAGGGCAGGGCTGGATCTGCCGGTGGCAGCCTCCATCAGTGCACCTTTCCCGGAATATTCACAATCAGTGGATCAATAATTCATTATATAATGTGATAAAAGGTAATCCACTGTTTGAAGTCAAAGCTTAAACAAACTCCACTCAGTTACAGCACGGCGAGGTCTCGCTGAGCTCAAGATACCCAGCAAAAGGCAGGAAGAGGCAGTGGGAAGGGACAGATCCATCCCTGCTCCAGAACTTCCCCATCCCTGCTGAACAGAAACTATTCACAGCACCAAGTTAAGCCAGAAGCCCTTTGCTAAGGGATGCTAATTCAATAGGAAGTAACATAAGTCAATATTCTTGTTTCCCCTTTCATCCTTTCAGCCAATATAAACTAATACAAATGATAATGACATGGCACCCATGACCCCTTCAATATGCTGCTCATGCTGGCAGTTAGATGTTGATTCTCCCCTTAAGCAGACAACTCAATTTGAGTGAAAATTAACTCTGGGTGAAGGAATACCTAAATTGTGTCAGTGCAGAGCTGCTGACACGCCCCAAACAGCAGCACCACGTGTAATGCCCCCTTTTTGAGACTATACACTGGATTTTCAGTGCCAACCAGATGATTTGCTTGAGCAGCCAAGGCTGGAACTCAAGCACATAAAGCAGAGACACAAAGCTGATTCTGAGGGGATTGGATCAGCCTTACTGTCATTTCTGGACCATTTGCCAAAGGTGTCAGAACTGGGAATACGAAAGGTGCTGAAGCAACCAGATCCTGAAGTCCCAGCTTGTCAGGGGCAAACACAGCCTGTGCTTCCCCTTGGGCTCCTCATGTGCCTCAATTCATCAGGACAACCTTAAAAAGGTAAATATCAATACCAAAAAGGGTCTCTACATACCCAGCCACCTCATGGGCACAGTAAGTGTGAGATGGGAGATACACGTGAGAGGGAAAATCAAGCCTCTCACCTTTGCTGCCATCCTCCGAGCATCACAAATGCTTCAGCAAAGCTGGTGGCCACAATAGGGGCTTGTTCTTTGCATGAAAGGCCACAACAGCGCACAAGAAACCCTGCTGATAGTTAAAAGGCACAGATCCAAGGTCAGCCAGGCTGGGAGCCAAGGCTCCGGCAATAAACCGCCAGATCTGTTCTGAAGTGGGGAAAGTAAAAGACCTTTTAATTGTAGAGCTCTAGAAGTCTTCCATATTAATTTAACGTTCACCTTGAAAGGTGATCTCGCTGCAGACCCTCCGCAGAGCCCGGAGGATGGGGGAGACCACTGGCAGCAAGGAGGAATGCTTCTCCCTAGTGTTTAATCACGTGATAATCAAGATTGCAACAGAAAGGCCACCAAACTGATGTCCCAAAGCCAGACATCGTGAAGACAGCATGCCCAAAGCTCCTGCAAGCCTGCTCAAGCCTTTCACACCCTACCCCATCCGTTCCCAGCGTGAACATCAATCCTGCACCTGAGGATCTGTACGTTCTACAAAAATAGTTACCGTGGGAGAGGCTTTGTTCGTAAACTGAGTGAGAAAGTTCATTACATGATAAAAATTCCAACCGTGCTACCGGGATGTAAATTGCCTTCGTACCCAGAGCTGACATCTTAAACAGTTTAATTTAGGTACCGCTCTCAGCAGCTTTGGGTGTCTGCAACAGAAACAGATGCCTTGAATCATTTCAAAGTATGCTCCTGTCAGAAATGTCCTTTCTGACACCAAAATCAATTTCCTTCTCCTTTACTAACTACTTTTCCAAAAATAGAAGGGGAAAAGTTGCCTCATTTTATCTATTGTGAGCGGCACAAGACGTGCTTTAGGCTCCAAGGAGGAAGATGGCAGCGCGCGGCACGTGCGGCTGCGGTAATTAGTGCTATTTTGATAGAGCAACTGGCAACGAGAATGAACCTGATCCATCTTCATTATGGAGATCTATAAAACCTTTGACAAGCCTCGTGTAAAGGCAGACAGGCTGCTTCCTCACATCCACACCGGCGTTCCCGCACAGGCGGCAGGGACGCTGCCCTCTTCCCGCACACCTCACGGAGCTCAGCCTGAGCAAACGGAGCGCACGGGGCCGGGAGGATTTTCTGCTGATGGTCAGACGAACACCTCAGCAGTCCCCAGGACCTCGCTGTGCATATTTGAGCAGCTGTTGTAAATCACGGCTCTTCAGCAGGCTGCAAATCCAATTAAAACAAGAGGCACTGCTACTCAGCGATGTGCTGGGCACAAGAACATCCTTCCACCTCTAACAAGCTGCTCCAATGAAAGCCTTTCCTTGCTCTGCAGGAGGCTGGCTGCTGCCTTGGCATAGCCCCGTGGCTATGGAGCAAAGGGATGGGGACAAGTGGCACCACTCCTCCTCCACAGCTGCAGCCCAACACAAAACATCTCCATGGTCATGGTGCTATGCAGCACCACCAGCAGCCTCCCTGCTGAAACCTTCCCCGTGCCCATCTTCCCACAAGCTCCCTCACCTCTGCTCCCACCTGGCATAAATCAACTGCCCTGACCTCCCAGGGAAAGCGCTTCAGCAGCTGGAATTGAAATTCACCGGGAATTTGGCTTGCTCAGTGCCAAGCTGGCACCCAGACATCAGCAGGGTGACTTTGGTACCTTGGGAAAGCCACCCTCCTCTTAGGGGTAATGAGAGGCCAAATCCCACCCCATCTCCCATGCTGTAAAATCCGCTCAGGAGCCCCACAAAGAGCCAAGAGACAAACACCGAGGATTTGGGCCACACAAAACAAGGGAGGCTCCTGAAAATGACTTCCCTGAGAATGCCAGCAGTGCCATCCCTACACAGTTACTGGTAGACTTGGCAACACTAGGGAAATGGTTGGAGTCAATGATCCGACAGGTCTTCTCCAATCTAAGCAATTCCATACGATTCTGTGAGGCTGGCTTCAGGAAATCCTCAGAGATCCTCAGCCCATGGACAATGTGTCCATTGCCAGCTGCCTCCTGCAGCAATTTAAGATGCTCCATTAGTTTGACTCCTGCCCAAATACACCAAAGTGTTTCTTCCCTGCAGACACGCTGTGCCAGGTCTACAGCCAGCATTCCCTCTGCACTCAGACATGCAAACAGGGCAACGCTTCCTAACAACTGACTTTTCTTAAGCTGTACCAAGGCAAAATCTGTGAGGAGCTGCGTTCTAAAAGGAAACACGACGAGGAAAAACAAGCTCAAAACAAGCAAAGTGACAAAAACGCAGCCTGAAGTTCCTATTCCTGACAAATGGCTTCCGTGGCTCGGAATGGGTGAGCTGGGTGAGGGCATCTGCATATCCCATTACCGCGGCCGGGAGAAGGGGCCTTCGGCAGCCACAGCGCTCGCCATCATATTTTAAGTTTATTTTTCCTTGTCTGACCAGTTCCCGCAGGGCAGGGGGGTAATGACGGCACTTCATCACCGGCACTGGCGGGTGTTTACATCCATCCTGCCAGCGACAGCTGTGTCCCCGTGTCCCCAGCCGTGCCCGGGCCGCGGGATGGAGCGCCCCGCAGCCATCGCTCACCCAGCGCTTTCATTAACAAACTGCCCTTAATTACAGCCGTAATTGCGAAATTATTTCATAGCAGCAATTATTCTCCTCAGCCCGATCCAGGCTATTTAGGCAGGGCATTGTCTCCGAAAATGGCACCGAGCCAGCTCAGCTACAGCCCAGGGTTCTCACTGTGTGGTGCAGCCCCAAAATGCAGCGCCCCAGGATGGCATCACTGGGCAGTGGGAGTGCTGCCTGTGCCCCTGGGGGGCCAGCATCAGTGTGGGACCCCGTGTGTGCCAGGGACAGAGGGTCCCACCATGGGCAACCACCCTGTGATGAGGGGGAACGAGGAACTGGCTCACAAAACCAGAGGAAAGAAAGGTCAAGAAGGGACAAGAACCTTTGAAAACACAACTTGGAGCTTCCCTGAGTAACTGCTGGTTTTCAAAGTTCACCATTTAAAGAATGATCCCAGATCATCTTGTAACAGCACAAGATCAAGACAAATGGGAGGTTTTCTCCAAAAAAGACTACAGCTTTGTTAAAAACTTCTCATAGATCATCCTTGTAACAACTTTACGGCCAGGAAGTGAATCTATTTCATTTTGATCATTTCAAATACTCCATTAATGAGAAAAATTGAGGCATATTAGTCAGTGATCTGAAATACTGAGGAAGCACAAGTTCAGGGCGAGGCTGTGAGCAATTCCCATGTCTGACAAGTCAGGGAAAAGGAAAAGGGAAGAAGATGATGCTCCAGTGGGAGAAACTGCCAGAGAGCAGGACTGGGTGGGATATCGGTAAGAAATTCTTCCCTGTGAGGGTGGGGAGGCCCTGGCACAGGCTGCCCCATCCCTGGAAGTGTCAAAGGCCAGGTTGGATAGGGCTTGGAGCAACGTGGGATAGCAGGTGGCATCACTGCCTGTGGCAGGGGGTTGGAATGAGAGGATGTCTCAAGCCCCTTCCAACCCATTCTGCGATTCACTGCCTGAACTCTGTTGCAAAAGCCTCAGACTGGTCAGATTTGCTCAATTAATTCCACACTCTTCCTTGCCTCTGCTGCTTTCTAACATTTGAAGTAACCGTGGCAGCTGCCAGCGTGCAGAGAACACCCAGCATAGACAAATTCATGCAAAGTTTTCATGTAATAGAGGGGGGAAAAAAATCAAACAGCAAATCAACCTGCCATGACCTCAGCTCCTCTCAAGCTTCCCAAGTCCTACACACCAGCCGTGCTACAATGCATCTTTAATGCCTGACCTGGTTATGTATATGCAAATATTGGAACAGCACCATCTCCAGTGCTCTGGGTGTTCCTGACCTGCAGACACAGGAGCTGGCTGCTGCTTTGGGTTTGCAGCCCATTGCATTTCTCAGTCCCTCCTTGCTGTGCTGCTGCCAACGCCATCTCATCAGGCAGGTGACTCCTACAGCAAGATGCTTCTGCAGATTGAACGCCGGGGCTTGGGGGCTTTTTGAATCCGTGTAATTTCGGAAATTCTAGGGTAATTTTGGAAATTCTAGGGTAATTTATTTGTCAATTTTATTAGAAGAACAGAGCACAGACCTGCCTCTGCTCAGGGCAGTTGGTACAACAAGAACATTTCCTTGCAGAATCTCATACTTGGAAACTGCTGAGGGACGCAGAGGGGAGCAGGTGACAGTGCTCTCACAGCCAGGCAGCTGAGACACAGGAGGTGGCACCTTGGCCAACCAGGATGGAAAATATCAGCACCCACACAGGGAAACACAGCTGAGAGGGGGTGCCCAGCAGGCAGTGCGGACACACAGCCACCAACACGTGTTCTTTAAGAGCTCAGATATTACAAATCACAATACAGTGATGATCACGGTGTTACTGCACTTCTCAGTCAAAGCAGAGACATTCAATAATCACCCAGAAAAGCACCATCTGTTATGCCTTATAGCTTAATTAAACTAAAATACAGAACTCCTTAATTCTCCCAGCTCATAAAGATAAAGGTCATCCCACAGCTTTACTGTCAGGTATCCTGTGCAGAAAATGCAGAGGTTGGAATTTCTCTCACCCAGACATCACTCAAATGTGGCACCATCCCCCAATACACACAAACGTGATTCCAGCAGCATGACAATGGATTGATGTGTTGGACTGACAACCAGGGTGGACAGACACTGGTCACTCCCTCAGTACAGGGGGGCTGCCTGGCTGGACCAGGCCAGGGTGGACACCCCCTCTTTGCCATCCAGACCCCTCCTCATCCTGGCTCCCTGGAGAACACTGCTCCAAACAGCTGGAACAGCAGCACCAAGGACTGTGCCTATCCACAACAGTCTGGTAAAGGCTTTTGCTCAGCCTGCCCTGCTGTCCCAGGGAAGTGCCCAAAACAGGTATTTGAAAGTGCCCTGCACCCCAGTGTGCCCTATCCTACAAGTCCTCCATATTGGGATGCCCCAGACAGAGGTCTCTGATACTGGAAAACCATCCAAATATTCAACAAGACCCAAACACTGAGGACCCGAGTGGCTCCAAGGCAGCAGTGGGATGGGAAGAAGTGACAGAGCCACTTGTCATTTTGGGAGTGAAACAGGAACTGAAAGGCTTCCTGTCAGGAGGCCCTGGAGAAGCCACCCAGGCTCTGTTTTTTTTCTCTTCTGCATTCACATGCAGGGAGAAAGTAAACAAAACTGAATGCAGAACGTGACTGAATGGGTATGGCATAACCCAGCCTCAACCCCACTGCAGGCACTGCCAGTGCCCCCTGACCTGTCAGCTCCAGATCAATGGGAAGGAAATTCCAGCCCTTTCCCTGCCCAGCCTGCTTGGTGTGCCAACACAAATATCAGCCCTGGTCCTGTGTTCCTGTGCTGCTCTGTGGCCGATGACTCCACACTCAAAGCTCCCCTGTCCCCAAAGCTGTGATTCCCCAGACCTTCCTGCACCATTACTGCTTTCCTCGGAAAGATCTGCTTTGTCTTTCAGCACAAACCCCAGCAGAAGCCTCGCTAACGCAACCAAAATTCAATTACTGGCTTGTCAGCTTTCATGCGTTTCCTTGTCGAGGGCTGGGTGGAGGAACCTGGTGGGGAATTAAAACCTGTCTGAGAGGCACGGAGCTTCCAGGCTGCCAGAGCACCTCCAGGAGCAGGGCTGTGTGCTGCACGGAGAGGGATGAGCTGCTCCTCTGAGAGATGAGGGCTAATAGAGAGCATTCTGAGACTATGGGGGCTTTTCTTGCTTTCTGCTTCCTGTAGGTGGAGGCAAACTCCTTGCTGAAAAGAAGACAAGACAGGAAAACAGCCGAGAGGCACCTGCAGCAGCTGCCAGAGAAGAGCCCGCGCATCTCTCTCTCTCCTGCAGTGTGATGGCTCCTGCAGAGGAGCATTCCCACCGTGCCTCCCATCCCCAAAACCGGCTCCCAACCCGGGGATTTGAGCAGCCCCACCCATGGTCAACAGCCCCAACTGCTCCAAACTGTTCCCGTGGGGTGGCTGCCCCACAGCACTCTCTGCACAACACCTTGAACGTTGTTTTTGCCAGCCCATGGATCACCACGGCACCTGGGCAGGTGTCATTAACTCGCCCACCTTTCGCCTCCCTGAGGTTTTCAAGCTGCCCAGCCCGTGCAGGGGTGTCGTGCCCTCGCTCCCTGGCCACTGGCACGGACAGGTTTCCAGCAGCAGAGACATCCCATCCACCAGCCCTGACCTCCAGGTGCTCAGCACCTGGCATGAGGGAGGGATGCCCACCACAGCAGCTCAGCCACAGGGATACTGCCAAATCCCTGGCATGGAGGGCTCCTTCCCTCAGAGCCATTCAGCTGCCTGTGAGCACCACCCCAGCCTCTAACGAGCTGCCTAACCTTGCCCCTCTTCTCCACACAGGCTTTAAAATTTAAAGCTCCAGCCAGCTCAACATGAATAGATGAGCAAGAACATCACACTGCTCTCAGTGTAGGTGCAGTGCTTTATATCTTCATTAATATTTCAGTCTCTCCCATCTCCTCCTCCTCCTGCAACTGGCCTCATTTTATTTATATCTGCAGGATACCACTCTTACTTGTTCCAAGTTCTTGTTTGCTTGGAGCAAGGCTCCCTGCCGAGGGACTGCGCCTTCCCGGCACTGCCTCCGCGTTCTGGCACGGGGAAAACTCCAGCCCCGAGGCCAACCTGGAGCCTCTGCCACCATATGGATCCTCGCATTACTGCCAAACAAGTGACATTTGGGGTGGCAGAACCGGGGTGTGGGTCAGCCCAAACCCGAGGGCACATCAGGTACCCAAGGTCAAGCTCCACACATCGAGGCCCATCAGATGGATGGCACAACGGAGGTCTCTCAGCCCTGTGGTCAGTTGATACTTTCCTGACTTGATTATGAAGAAATTAAATTACACAAATATTTCATTAAATATCTTTTTAAGCCTATTAATATTAATATCAATTCCGCCTCTTATGTGCCTGGCATTTAAAAAATCCATTTTAAAATCTCAAACTAATTTAAGATTTACATCCAGAATACAAATCAGCGAGCCAGGCTCCCCACTCTCTTATTTTGCCTGGCACCCATATCTGCCCAGTTACTCTTAGATGTCACTCGGTGACACTCACAGAAGATGAATATTCAAAGCGTGCTCTCGCCTGCAAATGTTTTACAGCTTTCCGGCCACTGAATTTGTTTAAAGCCGCAATTATAGCGAGCAGCCAGCCCCTGGAAGACCAAAGTATTCTGTTTGTCTGCACGTCACCACATCACTCGCACACTGATACGGCTTCAAATTAATAATCAGAATTCTGTGCTGAGGGAAATGAGTGGTGTTACAGGCACGGGTGAGTCTGCTCTTGTGTCAGATGGAACCTCGAAGGGGGGCAGGCAGAGATGCCACCACCTGGTTCCCGTGCGATAGCCTTGCCTTTTCTCCTTCCCCACTGAACTGCCTCAGATTTACAGGCGTTCCGTTTATTTATTCCAAGAGCCACTTTTTCTGCAACCATCTTGCACGACACACAGCCTCTTTTTTAACCATCCAGAAGCCCAGGGAAAATGAAAAAATTATCTTTTCTGAGCAGCCATCCAACAAATGAAAGGCGAATGGAAAATTAGCATCGTTTAAACACTGGTACATCAAGGAGGACAATTGGGAGAGGCTTCTCATGCTGGCCAAGCTCTCCAGTGACTGAGCCCCTGCCCAGGTTCTCTCTGAGGTCAATATTCCCTAGTTGGTACACCAAAAAAAAAGCTATTAGTGGCCCAGGCACTCCCCTGCCACTTCTGTGTGTCACAGGCACTCCAGGCTCCAGTGAGGAGCATCCCTGGGGGAGCACAGACACTGAACAGTGCAGAAACCCTGCAGGGTTATCTGAGTTCATGTCCTGTGGAGGCAGCCCATCCGTGGCAATTCCTGTTCAGTTCACACGGTGGCAAATCATGATGGAAGAACCCTACAGGCCACGTTTCCTGAAGACCACAGCTGTAGAGACCAGGAGGGAACTGCAGGGTCACTCATCCTTAGGGAGGGCACTCGGTTACTGCAGAGTGAGGGAGACTGCCCCAGGTATGACCAAGAGATGCTCAGCATCAATCCATGGGGCTCAGAGTTAGTTCACAGCTGATGCTGCAGCCCCACTCACCTGGAAGACAACGGGGAACCCCCTGGGTACCACATCTCCTCTGGTCTGGGGACACTGGCACCGCTTCTCACACCACAGTCCTGCATTTCAGACTCAGCTTCTCAGGAAGCCACAGGCAGCTCCAGTGCTCAGGCTTCCTTCCCTTTTACCTCCCATGACTCACGAGCTTGTATCAAAATATTTTCTTTATAGCTGGCAAAATCCGAAGCCAAATTTTCCTTCCCTCTTACAAATGCAAGTGTAAGCGCTGCAGATGCAGTCAGGGAGCTGCTCCTCTCCCACCAAGCTCACAAACCTAAGGGATCACACGACACATCTTGAAGGGCAACACCCAATTAACATCACGCTAAATAAAACCTCCTTTCATGCAGAAAAAATGGCACATCAGCAAAGCCATGGAGCTCACACCAGTGCTGCCTGCCTCACAATCAAGGCAGAGAACAAGCAGGAGCACTGTGGGAGGGGCTGGATCCGTACCCTGGGCTCTCTGCTGACCACATCTACTGGCATTTTGGCAAAGGAGGAGAGGAGCCAGGCACGAGAGCACGGAGCCAGGACTGAGGGAAGGAGCTTATTCCCATCAGCACTGCTGGCAGTCCTTAAGACATCGCTCTGCAGCTTCGTGCCAAGTCACTCTGGTTTCTGGATGTCCTTTGTGCAGCTCCTGTCTGTACCAGTTAGCCAGGAGACAGCAAAGAAGGCCCTTCTCTGCATGATCTGGACCTTAAACCAAACATCCTTATCCTTTTGAACCAGAGACACGCAGCTAAAGGAGATATTGCTGGAGAGAAGACTCAAATAGCACTTTGCTATTTGCTTGATACAACAAGGGCTCCCCAGGGCCTGGTGATATCTCAGCGTGTGTGTGCCCAGCCCAGAACCACCCTGAGCTTCACCAATGCCCTCCCCTACAGCACCCAAAACACACGGGATGCCCCATCTGGGTGGGAGGCAGAATCCCTGATGGAGCATCCCTGTCAGACTGGCCACGGCAGTCCCTGCCCCGAGCACCCACCCTCCCTCCAGGGTCACCCTGGGGGATACACACACCTGCTGGACCCCACAGCTCCATGTTCACAGCAGGAAAGGCAACACAAACCCCAGAGATCGTTATCTCGTAGATTATTTCTCCTCCAATCTAAATTACACAGCGACGAGAAGCTGCTGACGAAGTTCACCAACTGAGTTTCACTTTATGGCCCCAACAAGATCAGAAAACAATTCTGTGTCTTCTTGTCACGTTAAGTGTTTCAATATCCAACTCAGTGTTTCCAGTCTAAAAATTTATGAATTCAGTGAGCAGCCTGTGCAATATCTTCCGTTTCTATCCATCTACTAAGGAAAGAAATTACATTGGCCATTTGTCATGATCGTCATTCCAAAGATAAGTAACAACTGAAATAACTTTAACTTACCTTAAGACCTGCAGCTACCATAAAAAACAGCTGCATGTGCAGGTTCTGCCATGCTGTAATAAGAGATTACTTTAATTTGATTACTCAGAACAAAGGTAGTAGAGGACCTAAAAACCAGGGCCAATTTATCATACTGCAGAGCCACTGTTGTATTTGGCTCATGAACGTTTATCAGTGTGTAGCTAAAAACCACATCAACTGTGTAGGAGAATATACAGAACTTGTAATTTTCTAAATCTAAATAGCACTGAGGAAATGCAATTTGGGTTGAGGAAACTCGAGTTTCATTCCCAACTTGAAACAGCACACACATCCCTTTGGTTTCAAAAGTAAAGGGCACAGGTAGTTGTTTTTCTTCAGCAAAAAGCAGAAGGGAATATGCAAAGTGCTGTTATTTAAGAAGAAAATTGCTGGGAGCATTTTTGCTCACCCAAAGAACCTGCTGGCATCTGGCACATCCCAGCCCACAGCAGAGGGGCCACATTTGCCCTGTGGGCAGCTCAGCTGGGCTGTGCCCACGCAAAGCTCAAGGCATTTGCACAGACGTGTCTGGGTCTGAGGCACACACGGGCAAGTTCAAGTGACTGCAGGAACAGCACAGCCAGGGCCCTTCTTCAGCTCCATGTTTAGGCCTAATAACAGAAATGTTCACCTGCCATCGAGCAGCATTTCAGCACTCAAGAGGGCTTAATTTCACAAGTGATGGGGGTTAGCTAATCCTGGGATGTCACCAATTCCTCCTCATTAGATATGCTCACCACCTGATGTGGGATGAAGGGCTGGAGAACAAGGAAGGAGCAGGCAGCAGAGACAGGAGGAGCTGAGGGAGACGCCAGAGACCCCTGCCAGCTGGGGAACAGTCCAGTGGGGTCCCTTTGGAAAGGATCAGCCAGTTGGGAACTGGGAACTAGTTCAGTTGGGAGGTCCTTTGGAAAGGATCAGCAGGTGGGAAGGAGTCTGTCCCGTGGGAAAGAGGTGACCAGAGCCACTCATCATCCCAGGACACTCTATGTTCCCTTCTCAGAAGGACATATGGGGGTTTGAGTGTCCCACCTCACACATCCCAGCCATTTATCTGCCCGTGCACAGGCACAGTGGAAGCAGCTGGGATTTGTTCATTTGGAGCAGAGCCCACACCTATCAAGGGTCAATTAATCTGCTTGTCCAAATGCAGAGACAGGAGTTCAAATTAAATCTTGAGGCTCAACTGCCTTAAAAAATTCCTTCCCCCGAGGGCTCGGCTTCGAACAGCCATCACAACACAGCAAAATAATTAATCTCTGCTCAAACAGGGACTAAATGAGACTATGGGACTAAATGAGTTGGGGAATGTCTGAGGAGGGATCTCAGAGGAGCAGTGAGGACCAGCACGCACACAGTCTGTCAACACTGATGCTCACCAGTACCAGCTATGAAATTTCTCCAGATCAGTGGCTCCATCCTGCACCAAGAGATCCAGAAAATCCACCTCTCTGAAGCATAACTAAGGCAGAAGTGCCAAGACAGGAATAGAGCAGGGCACAGCCCAACAAGGGGGAACAGAATCTCCAGATTCACTTCTGCAAAGGACTGAAGACATGCCACACCAAGGGCTCACTTCAGAAAAAACCCCAGGCCTCTCTTCAGCATCACTTTGCAAAACTTCACATCTGAAGCAGAAACCAAGGGCAAAACTAATCAAAAGGATACGGATGCTAGGCGTGGAATGGGTAGGGTGGGGGGGAAGGAGGGATGGGGGCTCTGCTCACTGCTAAATTTAGTCTGATTTTCATCTGCCTTGAAAGTGTCAGCACTAGGCAAGGAATAAAACAAGGTTAAAGAATGTGAAGTTGAAAGCGGGTGTCTTCGTGTTTATCTACAAAAGCAGCACAACTTTTAAGAGCATCATCCCAAGCGAGCGCGACGCAACGCTCAGCTGCCAATTTGCATAGCAAACCAGCTCAGAGAGAGGCTCTGCCAGCATGTCCACAGCCCCCCAAACAGCCCCAGAACCCTCCTGCTCCTCAGTGAAATCCTCCTGACACCCACAGCGCAGCACAGTTTAACCAAAGCAATTCCCCATCTCAGCAGGGTTTGGTTCGTGACCTCCCAGTACGGCGCAGAGTCACTAAAATCAACACCAAGAAAAGAAACTGCTCCTCAAGTTGTCTTGGGACTTTTGGGAAATTCAAGGGACTTTTAAGTCCCTGTCACTGACTCACAGCACATCAGCACTGCAAGGAAACTCCAACAAGACTTGGAAGAGTTTCCCTCCACAGCTTCTCCCAACTTTTGACAAGACTAGACTACATATGGCTACTATTTTCTTCGCAGCGTGTCTCATACCACCACTTGAGAGAAACCCAAAAATCCCACATAAAATCTGTGGACAGGCTCGAAGTCGTGGTTAACCACGGAGGATCATCGCAAGAAGAAATCTTGGGGGATTTGGCAAAGCAGGTGGAGAACCACCAGGAATCAAAACAGGCTTGTGACTCATCTGTGGCATATAACTGGCAAGAGGCACCATGCACAAGTGGAACGTCCTGGAGCATTAATGAGCTTGGCTCAAGATTGGAATACTAGCACTTCTTTCCTGGGAAAAATGACACCAGCTACAATAAAGGTGCCCAAAATAAAGAGACTCCCAGCGTTATTGATAAGTTCTACAAGTTTGTTAATAAAGGCTGCAAATTACCAGGCTGAAACCTGTCATTTACTAATCAAATTTAAGACTCATTTTCCTCCTACAGACACAGGATGAATTATTAATTCCTTCATATCACTGGTGGAGGAGCAGCCTCCAACACTGCAGAAGATGGGATCTGGGATGCTTCCCACCAGCAGCACTCGGGGGAAGTCACTGCAGCTGACACTTTGGAGAGCCTGGGCTCTGGGATGGTGGCACTGAGGGGTCCATAACACCAATTTTCATTGGCTGAAAATTCCACTTGGATTTTCAGCCAAAATCCAACACAAACATGAAGTGCCAAGAAGGAATTCCCCCACCTGTGTGCTTGAACACTGCCAAGGATTTGGGAGCTGTCAGGCTGTGGA
The DNA here is from genome assembly GCA_018697195.1 of Certhia americana. Lineage (NCBI taxonomy): Eukaryota > Metazoa > Chordata > Aves > Passeriformes > Certhiidae > Certhia > Certhia americana. Next base: position 1,695,277 of record CM031877.1, read on the forward strand.
GGCTGTTTTATTCCAGCCTCTAACGAGCATCCTGACATTGCAATACCAGGATTAACTCCCCGGGCCAGATCTCCCTCAGCACTTCGGAGGAAAAGGGAAGGAAACCAGTACCCAAGGATTTCCTACAAAATTGCACACAGAAGCACAGCTTTAACCAAGACTCTGCTGTAGCAAAGCCACTGGATCCTGACTTTCAGGGAAGCCCAAACGACGGCCTCAGCACCGGCGTTCGTTCTCAGCGTAGTAGATGAAAAGTTCCATGCTAATGTGACATTTTACTATTGTGAAGAAAGCCAAACTAAAATTAGAACATAAATCAGGCACAAATATTCTTCCAGACATGCAATCAGCTCTGCTTTCCACTCATCCCCCTTTATCCACCGGGGGGTCACAGCCAATTCCGTTCCGTGTCCGTTCCCTGTGAGCTCCAGAACGCTGCAAGCCACACCAGTTGGCTGCAGATAAAGCCAGTGATTAGAGAGCTTGGAAACATCCCTTTAAAATCGAGATTGGAGGATAAATCCTGCAGAGTCTGGGATATTTATCCCGGCGCGTTCCAACCGCAAGGCACGCCGGGGAAGGAACGATTTGAAATGCAGCAGCAGCTTGTAAAAGGAACAGTGCTGGCCCTGGAGAGGCCACGGCGAGCCCGGGGGGTGTTTGGTGAGCAGGGGGCAGCCCTGAGGACAGGCTGCACACAGAGAAATTCATCTTTGAATTAATCCAGTCAACCTGCACCAAGCCCCGTTATCCATCGGCATCCAGACCTGTGCCTGGATCCAACAACGGTGCCCACACCAGGGGGAAAAGCCCATAAATCCAGCTGAAATTCCCTGGCTATCAGGGAAAACCACCAAACCACATACAAACACAAACTTTGAATCAATATGCAATGAAATATAAGCAGGCCACCACAGGCCTTGCAAATTAAACAGCATGTTCACAGCGCATCACAACTCGGCGCATTAATAATTAGCATGTTCTTTGTTTCAAATTCAATGAATTTATATCATCCTTCAGCACTGTTTAGCCAAAGCAAATAAAAAACAAGAAAATCACATTACTTTTTCCCATCCACACAGAATGATCTGGATATTCACATTCAAATTTGCCATCGTGGATTAGCTGAAGGCAATTACTCAACTTGCTGAATTCTTTCACAATAATTTAAAAAGAGAACTCCAGTCTGTTCTAATAAGAAAAATGAAATCCCATTAGCTGCGTCTCCCATGTATATTAACATTTCTTTTGTTTAGAAAGGTTAATATCCCCCAAATAAAGGAGCACAGACTGCCTGTTAAAATAATTACATCATGACATTTCCAAAGGGTTGGCAGATAGACATGGTTTCCAGCAAAGACACAAACAAAATAAGAAGGCTTTTATAAAATTATCCAGACTTAAAATATGGGAGGAATCGGAGGTGTCTCTGGATGCTCCAACAGCTTTCGGGCAGTTGGATTTACCTAAAAGGAAACACTTTCCAATCCCTGCTCCCATGATACACAACCAGGGTCTCATCTAGCTGTGTAGTTTGGGCTGGTTGGACCTTCAGCAGAACACTGAAAAGCCCCAGATCCACCAGTTTTCTACAAAACTGCTCAAGACAAGAGCAGAGAGGGCCAGGCTGAGCTCTCACTCACTGGGGAAGGGAGTCTTGGATCCCCTCAACACAGCAGAGCCAAACACTTCACAGTCAGAAACCCAGCAATATTTAAAACCCTGTGATCCCAGGAATTCTCAGGTCTGAGGGGTCAGAGCCTGTAAGTGCTGCTGAAGGCAGTGCCAGCCCCCCTGGGCTGATGCCCTGTGAGATTCCCCCTGCACATTCCTTCATCTGGAACTGGGAATGGCTCCTGGTCACCTTCCCACTACGTGTTTAACAAATCCCAGACGAAGAGAGCAAACAAACTCTCCACCTGCTCAGTTCTCACCTGTGATTAGACACTGGCACCAATCACAGAACCCTCCCCATTCTCCTCCTCCCTGCTCCTTTCAGGGGACTCAATGGATTTGCTTTGGGCCACCTCTAAAATCACATTTGGCTGTAACACCATTTGTGGCTTCTTGCAAAAATCAGCTCTCTTCATTGCATGAAATATTTGCATATTTTAAAGCGCTTGAAAAGCAACAAATGTTACAGTTTCCAAATGATTTTGGAACAAGCACATGTAATTAGCCCTGTCTAACAAATCTGCTCCCGACTGCGGTAGTAAACAACTGAATTTAAGCCAAAACCTGTTTCAGAGACATCAAATGTCAAGGTCTGACTCCTGTTCTAACGCCCCAGCCAGAGCCTGGCAGGTAATAACTCCTTGGGGCTTATTTGCTTTGACTAAGCCATGCTGGAGCACGAGACACCCTTAATGCTGCGGGTTCCTCGTGCAGCAAAACGCACCCTTGGGTTCCTGCAGTCTCCCCTGCCAATTCCACTGTGGCTTGCACGGTACAAACGTGATTCCTGGGCTACAAAAACCACCCCAAACCTTCCCAAGGTGCCACCCCAAACATTCCCAAGGTACCACCCCTTGTGCCGGGGCCGCCCTCCTCTTCGGGCTCCAGCACCAAGCCGCGAGCAGAGCGCTGTGAGTTAACTTATCCTGGCAAATTCTGGAAGTTACTTAAACAAAATCTGCTTACGATGACAGCAGTCAGCCACGGATTTGAAGGCAGACCTGTTTGTGAGCCCTGCAGTCAGGCTCCCACTCCCACACGCAGCCCCTCGGGTGACAAAGCAGGGTGACAGAAGCTGACCCGCTCCCACACAGAGCTGCCGTGGTGACAGCAGAGCCTCCCACGTGCCACGGGCACCTGTGCCCAACAGGGCACCGAGGTGCAGAGCTGCAGCTCCACAGACAAGCACCAGCCCCAGCAAGCAGTGGGGATGCAGCTCTGAAACTGAGACAACCCCCACCACGCTGGAGACACCCAAACAGCCGACATGAGACATGCTCATCATCCACAAGAAGCCAAAACTGCTCCACAGCTTCCTCCAGCAGCAGCTTGCAAGGAGAGGGGACTCTCCTTGGCACGGCGTTCGTGGCACAGGCAGGAAACCAAACCCTCTATCCAGTTTAAGCAAGGGGCTCTTGGTGACTCCAGGCTGGGCAGAGACACTCTGGGAAAGGTCAGACCCATCTCCAGGTGGGAAAAGCTGCTCAAGGCAGTGCCAAACTCAAGCCTTGGGACAGAAGGTGACGTGTGCATCAAGGATCAGGGCACCATCATTGGCTCCCTCCCCTTTCTGCTCTCAAACAAGGAGACAAAATTGGTTTTTTGCAGAACCCTCTCCAACACCATTTCTGTGAGAGCATTGGACCACAATACTACACTGTAAAGAGCTTTAATACTGATGATGAAAATCCATCTTCTCTTATTGCTCTTCCATGGGCTGGGAATAAAGACTGCCTTCATCCCGAAAAGGTCATGTTTGCATTTCTGGTAAACACAACACATTGTTTTTTCCTCTCCACCCAATATGCTCAAGTGAGTCACATCTGGCTGACTTGTCAAAAGATAGTGAAAGTTTGAGGAAATGGTGTTCCACAGATGTTACTGCCTAAAAATAGCCTTGCCACAACTGATAACAATTTTCCAGCTCAGTGGCCAAATATTCTGCTCCAAGGCATGTATTGCCAATTGAGATTATTGCAGATGCCAAGTTCAGCAACTTGTTTCTGGTCCTGTAAAAACTTTTCTCTCCTACCATCTCCTGTCAGCACAACCACATGAAATTATTCCAGGATTTCAACACTCCTACTGTTCAATCACGGAGCTGAGACCTACCTATCACAAATATATATTCAACGCTGTTTAATCTTCATCTTCCAAAGGAATAATTTTCAAATCAGGTGCCTGTAATAAACAGTTGTTCTCTCACAAATTCATGCGAAGAAAAGTGCAGATTTGGCATCTCGGGGTAGCATCTTTCCAAGCTGCGTCTTTAGCAGGGACACAGAGAAATAATCACATTAGAGTGTCAGCCAATAAATACTGGAGGAGCAAAGCACAGACAAAGCAATTTCTGCAAACTCTGCTCCGATTGCTTCTACAGTTATTGATAACGGAAGAGCTGAATGCAAACGACGTCAGGCTGGCAAAAATAAGAAAAATATCTTCCAGAAAAAATTCTATAAAATGAATACTGATATCCCATTGCCATCTAAGTTAGGATAAAGGAACTTCAAAAGCCGGTGCGTTTACTGTTGAAAATTCTTTACATTCCATGACTAAATCGCCAACTCCACAGAGGTATTTCCATCTCCGATTCTGCTGATGTTCACAAACTGAGCTGTGCTCGTGTGGTTCACGCTGTCAGCAGAACCCCCTGACTGAACACCGTGTCATTCACGAGATAAAGTGTCCAAGAGGCAATTCACCAGGTCTTAAACAGGAAAGAGCGATGACCTCAATCCCCTTAGGAAGAATCTCTCCCTAAAATGCCTTCAAAAAGTGAGAAAAAAGGATTCTGCAGGAATCCATCATCTCTTCCTTAAGTAGCCAGCCTTAACGTCTCGCCTGCTGCACTCCTGGCCTTCAATTATTCAGCATTTAAATGGATCCCTGTCCTCTCTAACACGTGGCACAGCTGCCAGTGGCACCGCAGGACATTGGTGCCAGCAGTGCCACTCGTGTGTCCCTGCTCTGTCAGCAGCACTGGGGCTCAGGGGCTTGCTGCTAACACAGAGCCAGAACTGCAGTCAATAACACAGCCCCCACAAAAGCCAGCTTTGCTCCATCTGATTTTCTTCCCAGGACAGGAAACACGCTCTGGATGGCACCACGGCCACCAAGACGACTGAAACCTGACCAGGAGGCTTTATCTTCAACACAACCCCTTCTGTTTGGTTTTCTGATTACTGCTCAAATTCAGAAGCTTAATAAACAGATGGAAAGAAGGAATTTGCTAAGTCTTTCACAAGCATCAATTTAACTGATGGAGCCAAGAAGATATTTTTCCTCATCGCTGCTGAAAGAAGACATAAAAGAATTTTAAAATCCCACAGCAGTTCCTTCCCTCCAGGGGAGAGGGATATTTGATATTCTAAGCCTCCCTACGGCAGAACTGTAGGGAAAGAAGGAGGCAATGTTCTCAGGGCTGCTGTGGGGCAGAGGAAAACACCCTGCAGCCCCATCTCTGGGTTCAGCCCACCCTGGCATCCCGATGGCAAGGGAGGGATGGGACAGGGGCAGGACCTGCAGTAAATCCACAGCAGACACTGCTGCAATCCTGGGGGGAATCACTCTGCTCATCCCCCCTCAATCCTGGGGGGATAACTCTGCCCTCCATCCTGCAATCCTGGGGGGATAACCCTGCTCATCCCCCCTCAGTCCTGGGGGGATCACTCTGCTGCCCACCCTGCAATCCTGGGGGGATCACTCTGCTCATCCCCCCTCTATCCCAGGGGGATCACTCTGCCCCCCCATCCCACATGGATACTCAGCACCGCTGCTAAGACATAGCAAAAACTCAGAGGGTTTCTGGGAGGCTGTCTGTGAATTAAAGAGAATTTAAGAGGTGGGGAAGCAGCACTCACAGCTCCTGGTGGCCCAGAAGCTCACGGTGACACCTGGGCATCCCAGCCAGCTCCCTGCAGCAGCCGCCCAGCGTGAGGAACAGGGACAACACGAGCAGAACACGCCAGAAATAAACATCTCACAGAGAAAGTTTTGTAACATCTCCTATGCCTGTCACATCCAAATGTTCTCTGCAGAGACAGATGGTCCAGGCTTCTATTAGCAATGAATAATGAGATGTGAAGTGGAAGGTGTGAGATGCTGCTTAACCTTGCTTCCCCCCAGCACCCTCAGTCCTGAACCGTATAGCATTTGGTATTTTTGTATTGTAAACCACCAAGAAACACCACAATAATCACAAGTTTGCCATGCACCGTTTGTTTTGCTGTCCTTAAAAACAAACCTGTTCCTATTTTAGCCTTCTTCAAGACTGGCAAAGCTGAACCATCTGCCATGAAATCACACCGGAGCCAGCCACAAAGCAAAGGAGGCACCCCGTGAGCATCCCACCATCCTGCCAAGCCACACCAGCCCCTCCTCACACCAAAGTTATCCGGGATAAACACGGGCTGCTGGACTTCACCAGGGGCTGGGGGATCAGCTGAAGTGGTGAGACATGGTCCCACACCTGTGCTGCTTGCTCCTAGGTCCCAGCACCCAGGAGAGACCCTGTGGGCTGGGAGGGAGCTGGCAGGAGCAGGCACAGCCAGGTGCTGTTTGCAGCTGGAGCAGTGCCCAGCCTGGGCACTGCAGGCTCCCTGGAAAACACAATCTGCACACAGAGACCGAGTGGAAAAGAACACTCCTCAAACACCTGAAAGGCAGCTGTGGAGCAAGGAAAACACACATCCCTCTGCACAGACACCACGGCGTGGCAAGCTGCAACAGGTGAGGCTGCAGCGTGGGGTGTTCATGCAGGTCCAGAGAAGCTACACACCAAAACACAGGGCTGGAGGCAGCCCTGGCTGTTTGAAAGGCCTCTGCTGGGTTCCAGGAGCAGCCCAGGCACGCTCGGGGCCCCAGCCCTGAGCTCAGTGCCCCCCTCACCCCAGGTTTGCCCTCTCAAGCCCATCCCCATCGGTGAGGAGCAGCACCAGCACATCTGCTGCTCTGCCACTCCTCATGCTGGAGCAACGGAGCTTTCAGAAAGAATCATCTAAAACTATTTAAAACATTTTGTTCAAATTAATGGGCTATTTCACACAAAAGTGCGTTCCCTAGAGCCACGTGCATTTGCAAACGTGCTTGCTTAACCGGTTTTAGCAATTTGCAGACAAAAGTTTGGCAACATGATACGCCCATCTGGGGAATACACATTATGTCTTACTTAGATAAACAGACATAATAGCTATTCTCTTTTCAGCACCTCTGCTACCACCTGAACTGAGTAATACCCACAAAGGGTCACTATCTGTTCAAGGAGGGAGGTCAGAGCAGCCACAAGGGATTGGTGTTTCCTCCTGGAAGCACAGAGAGGCTTCAGCAGCATTTCTGGGATCACCAGATACACAGACAAGGCTGTAAATAATCTAAGTTGACTTCAAAATCCACTTATAATGATGCTTCCCACAGCATCCCCACTGCCCTTTCTCTCTCAATGACAGTAATCCACAGGGTCTGTTGTGTTTTGTCCTGTCTTTATCAAGGAGTGCTGGTGTACAGGAGCAAGTGGAATTTCTGTGGGAAACCAAAGGATTGCCTCGATTCCATCAGGGCACTGACACTGGTGAGAAGCCACACAGCGAGTGCCCTTCATCCAAGGAGGGGACAATTGTCACTTCTAGTGGACAATTACAGTGAAATTAAAGGGGACATGGAATGAAGAGTCTACCTTGGGTTATAACTACACCATTAACATCAGCATGTCGTGTTTCCTTCCCAAAGGAGATGAGATGTGAAATGACCCAACAGGAGCTCTACACCAAAATCAGCAGACACTGAGATTAGGGACTGCTCCTGAGCCACCTGCATCCCAAACCCTGACAAAACTGGGACATTAGAACAAGCAGATCTTGCATTTGCCCTCTCCATCCACAATATGTGTGTGTGTCTGTGTGTTTGTATGTACACACACAGTGATGGCAGGGAGGGCCCCAGCAACTACAGCAAATCCTTTCTTCAGGGCACATAAAACCCTCTCGCAGGAGCAAGTGTTTTAAATCCAATTTGCCACAACAAACAAAGGCATGAAACGCTGTGCAACCCTCACACAGGCATTTGCATTCCTTATTGTTAATTTGAAAAGGGAAACCACGTTTCTCCCAGGCAGATGAAGCCGAGGTCTCGTGATCTGAGGCGCGCTCACAGCAGACGTTCTGCCAGGAGGATGCTTCCCAAATGCTGCAGTCAGTATTAATAGGTTTGGAAGCCTCACGGGATCAGGAGCAGAAATTAATCCAGTTTAACAAAGTCCGAGGGCACAGCGTGCTGCTATAAACTCCTGGAAGTTCATCTGAAGGTAATCAATAACTTAACAAGGCACTTCCTACCTGTTCCATATTAGAAACTGCAAAAATGGCAAACAAAGTGGGGTTTTTTTTCCCTGCAGTGTCTTCACTGACACAATGCTGTAAAAATTCTATTTCTGAGCAGCCTGGCATTCACTGCTGAGATGTTCAGATCTGACTGACCCTTTTCAAAGCAATCTCCTTGCTAAGGCACCTCCCTGTGCCTCACCCCCTTCCCACAAAGGTGCTCAGGATTCGAGCAGATAATTTCTTCTTTAATTGGGACCCCAGTGGAAACCAAATTAATTCCTCTGGGCATCTAGTGGATGATGCTGCCCTGGACAACGTGCACCTGAGAGCTAAAGCTGTCAGATTTCCTGGTATTTCATGAGAAGGTGTTTACAGAAGGATCTGAACAGCTCCTGATGGATGCAGGGACAAATCCCCACGAGAATTGAGGCTGGGAGCAGGCACAGATCATGGCCTTTCACAGCTGGGGAAGAGAAGTGACAGCCTGCTCAGGACCAGCAGTGGCCACACTCCCCACCGAGCCCTCTGGGCCTCCTGCCCCTCCTGCTTTTTGAAGGATCCTTCAGAAGACCGTGGCTTTAAATCTGATAAACCAAATTCTAAGCCACAATTTTAAGTCAGATGTTAAGCCTGAACTCATTACAGTTCCTCCAGTACAAAGCCCCCAGGGAGTAAAACCTGTGAGTAAACCCCAGATATGGAGATGCTCCATTCAAGGATTCCAGGGTGGGAGGGAAGGTGAATATCCCAAAAATCCTGCCTACCACACGCCAGCCTTGCTGTAGCAGGAGCATTCACACACCATCACTGGCCAAAGAGAAGCCCCCAGGCCACAGGATCTGAGGCTTCCCCCGACACCCAGCTGCTGTTTTGACAATAGCTTTTTTTTTTTTTTAAACGAGACATTTGTCATTAACAAACTTTAGACAAGGTTAATGAAAGTTCTGTCACTTTAATGTCTCGCCTGCTTTAAATTACAGATGTCATCTGCCATGACTAAAGAAAGGGCACTGAGCAATAATACCATAAACTATCATCTCCAGGGACACACAGGTAATTGCATAGCTCATTAAAAAACTGTTTTAATTATTAATTGACCGTGTCAGAGTTGTCCTTTGAAGTCAGTTTTAATTTTTTTCCTTGCAAGCATGATGATTCCAAGCTGACCTACACAACTTTCTCTACCACCTCCAGGAACTGGAGGGAAGGCTTGGGACCTGGCTCACAGCACAGTGACTGTGGCTGCACAGCACAAGCGTGGCACACACTCAAACATCCCCAAATCACACGGGTAATGGTGTGAAATGAAAAGACTTGAGCAATGAAGTGAAAAAACACCCTGGATGTTGGCTGGCCACCAAACCTGAAAGAAGAAAAAAAAAAAAAAACCAAAAAAAACTGAATGGCTGACAGGCCAGAGAGACCACAAAAAATGCAGGAAGACTTTTGGTAGTTCCTGTGGCTACAAAATGACCCAAGTCACCTTCTCCTGAATCTCTCTGTCCCAGGTTGTGGGACAACCTGCGCTGCCAGGTCCTTCCCACCTCAGTGACTGCCACGTGCACAGCAACAAGGACCAGAAACGGGTTGGAAAATTCCATTGGAAATACACACAGCTGAATGAGAAGTTTCACTCGAGAGAGCTTATCCTGATGCTGCCACCTTGGGAAACCCCAGGGATCCAAGGAACATAAACACACAGAGGCAGCTCTGCTGGACACTCGGCTCGAGGGTCAGCCAAAGCTGGAAGGAAATTAAACACCAACCAGCACCTCCATGGAAGGAACACCTACACAAACCCTGCCTAAAATACAGAACAGAGCCAAGTTATCCTACAGAGGCTGTGCATCCAGGCAAATTCCAGGAGGGGAGAAATCCCAGGCGAACCGTGTGTGTGTGGGTTGGGGTTTTTCAGCTTCTGTGTTGTTTTTTGTTAAACAGCCAAGTGAAAAAGCCCCAGAGAAAGCAGAATGAGCTCACAAGTCTCAGCAACCTACTGGGGCCTCTTGTCCTACAGCCCCTGAGCTGATATGAGATGTTTGTACTGCAGGGAGGACTCGAGCACAAAACCATGTACTGCTGGCCCCTGGGATGAATCACACTGGCTACTCACCCATTCCCTGCATCTTAACTTCATCCTGATCACACCCAGCATTCAACCCTGGGCAGCTGCCTGCGTCTTCACCTGCCCAAGCAGGGGCAAATCAGCTGAACAAAGAACAGCAACAAGAATTTGGAAAGAAAAATCACCTATTGTCAATGAAAAGAACCCCAACGAAGAACACAAACACTTAACTCTTCCCTGCCCTGTAATTCCCCCCACCCAGGAGGAGCATTAGCAGAGAACTGAGTCTTGTGAGGATGGGAGTTTCACCCCAGCAGGTTTTGGGGTTTGTTTTTCACAGAAGGAGCACAGTGAGCACACAGCAGCACTGAAACACTGACAGCAAAATGCCACACGAGCCATTGGTCACAGCAAGGGCCAACACTTTCCCTTCTCTGAATCACAGCAACACCAGGGACTGCAGAAGCAGGTACAGATCAAAGTACAGGCATCACACGGTTCCTTAATTGCCAAGTGCCAGACTGGGAGGAAAAGAACAAAGTTTTAGCTCAAGATAAGAGCACACCTTGCCCGCAAGCACCAGGTAATTGCACACCTCAAGGAATGCTGTAGGAAAAGGGGTTTACAATGGTTGAGTCCCAATCCTGCTCCTCTGAACCTGACACCAAGGCAGGATACACAGTTAACTGTTCATATTTGTCTTGGGCACCAATTAATTGTACCAGGAAGCCCTGTAACACAGCCACCTTGAAGGCTTGGCCTTTTCAAGCATGTCCTTTTTACACGTCAAGAATACAACTCATTTCTTCCAGGGCATAACCAGCAGACTTCCCCCTTCCCTTCCTGACTGCATTAAAGCAGCTCAGGAATACACCCTGTGAGCCAGCACGGAGATCACCAAAGGGCTGGGCCAGGCTTCTCCCTCTCCCAATTCCGTGTACATAAAGTAGGGAGCAGCACCATCAGCTCTCAGTCACCCAGAGGCACAGAAATGTCTCCCAACAACAACCCCAAACTCCCCAGCTGGAAACCCCTCAGTTTGGGGTGCCATCCGTGTACATAAACTATCCCCCACACACCAACAGCTGCACAGCCACACAAAGCCACCCCTAAAGCAACTCCCAGGACCGTCTCCACGCAGTACAAATGTGCTGTGAACGGGAGGGTTTAATGAAAGCGATGTTTTTATCGCACAACTCCATAAATCTGCACCCCACTGCCCTACCAGCTCCCTTCCTACCCAGCTCTTGCTCAAGCTATTTGCCAGTGTAATTGAATCCTTCTCCCAGACTCTTTATATTCTGCTCTGGTTTGGGGACAATGCTGCTGAAATACGTTTACCATCCATCTTTCTTAACGTGTTTAATCTAAATAGAAGACTCAAATCCAAGATTGTGCAATTGATGGATAGCTCACCTTCTTCCACCAGCACGCCTTAAATGCCTCCTGCTGTATTGCTCCCAGAAACCTCACAGAAAACCTGCATTTGCAGGGATTCCAGCCTCTCCTGCCCAGTGAATGATCATATATTCTTATTACAGTAGAGTACCATTAAAAATTGATAAGGTTCAAGGAGCTGCCACATGTAAGACAGAGATATGTGAACACACTTAACAGACCCCCAGTGCCATATGAGACTTCCCCCAGCTCCAGGCTGCACAAGTGAACCCTCGGGCACCCCCTCAGCACTGGCAGTGGTGTTCATTAGAGAGAGAGACTTTCACGAAGTCTCTCTTTTATTTTCTGTCCCCTTTTCAGGAGCTCCCCAGCACCGAGGTGTGCTGGGCTGGCTGAAAAGGGGACAGAAATAAACCACAGGCAAAAAACATCCCCTGCTCACTCCTCAAATGGAGCAAACACAAAAATCCCTCCCATATCTGCCTCATACCAAAATACCACATACCCCATGAAGGCCCAGGAAATTCCTAATGAAACTTCAAAAGCATGAAATCATCAGATACAATAACTGTGCTATTCCTATGGATGCCCTGTGACAGCTGTGAGGGTAGTGAGGCCCTGGAGCAGGCTGCCCCATCCCTGGAAGTGTCCAAGGGCAGTTGGACAGGGCTTGGAGCAGACTGGGACAGGGGAAGGTGTTCCTGCCCATGGCAGGGGGTGTGGAATGAGATGAGCTCTCAAGTCCTGTCCAGCCTGAATCACTGTGGGATTCTGTGTTTTACATATTTAGATGCACAGCTGGGATATTTAAAGGGCTCACACTGGAACCAACAGAGTCCATTACTGATGCCACACAGCGTGAGAAACGCACTCCTATGTACCCATTAAAATTCTGTGTTAGAAGACTAAGTTGGGCATTCTGGATCAAATGCCAGTGTTTTCCTGTCTCCAAGGGGCTTGGAGTACTGCATTATGGCAGCACTCACAATGAGGGGGATGCAATCCTGCAGTTCTCATTGTGCAGTGCTCCACAGAGCCGTGTGTTCCCAGATTTTACAAGAGCACATTATTCTGTGCTGCACAGAAAACCGCCTGCTCTTCCAACCACGACGGCATCGGCCCCTGGAGCAAACAGCTGGCGACACTCCACAGCCCATGGATTTTCCACATAATCTCTGCTTAATCCCAGCCACACCCTGTGCCCAGAACCCAGATCCTGCAGCCCTGGGGAGCACGAGGGGTCAGCCAGGGTCACTGCTGCCCAGCTGCTCCAGAGGCTGGAACACACCAAAGGTGCAAGTCTGGGTTCTGCCACAAACCCTCTCACCCTCCATCTCTCAGGGCAGTGCTTCCCCATCTCTGAGCCAGAGCTGGGCCCTGCTCAGCTGCCCCAGGAACCCTTCCCAGCCATTCCCCATCTGTGAGTTCCCACATTCACACACCGCCAGGTCCAGAGCTCCACCAGGAGCAGGCAGCTGTGCCAAGGAAGCACCTCCAGGTCCCCCTTAGCACACAGATGGCTGTTGGATGGTGCCCAATGCAGCCAGGACACCTGACAGCATCCCAGGGACACCAAGTGACCTCTCCTGGTGCCCCACTTGCTGGATTTTTCCTGGAAAAGCTGGTTATGTTGATTAAGGCTGTGCTGTGCCTCCTCCCTTCCACAGCAAGGACCACCAGGAGAACAGGGATTACACGAAGTCCAGGAGTGATGGAGTTCCTAAATCCAGGCAGAGTAAGGCAGAAGCAGGCCCTTTCCAGGGGAAGAGGTAAACCAGAAAAGGTGCAATAAAGAACTGAAACCATTTGTATTTCTGGGAACAAAGCTGACCCACCACTCTCACTCCTAAAAGCTTACCCTCACTTTCACAGCACAGGCAAGAAAAATCTATGAGGTCAATGTTTCACATCAATTTTGCTGCTCCTCCTCAGTCAATGAAATAGTTAATTATAGCTTTTCTCCTGGTTTAATGCAGGAAGAAGAGTCGACCACTTCATTTAATAATTTAGCTGAAATGCGTCCACACGAGAACACGTTAATTTCTCATTCAGTTTTCAAACTGAATCAATGCAAAAGCTGCCAACAATCCAGAGGCAGAAATGCAAACCCCCCCCACAGTGACAGCAGAGCAAAGTTCCTCATCCTTTATGAATGGCTTCTGTCTCCAGGACTGCAAAAGAAATCAATGTACATCCCTGCCTGGAAACCATGACCCCACCTGCGCCAGGCAGGGGTAATTGAGCACAATTAGACACACAATTCAGAGAATTCATCAAAAAGAACAAAAACAAAGACATTTCCCATTGGATTCCTTAGGAGCACGCTGCCCACACCACAGCCCTGGATCCTTTGCAGCACCCACAGTCTCCATCAAAGCCCAGAGGTGTGTCTGCAGCTGGGGCTCCACCTGAACACCCAGGGTCCCCAAAGCCCTTCACAGAGCTGTGTCACCCTCTGGTTCCTGTCACACGCTCCCCTGGAACCCACAACAATGACCTTGGGCTGAATACTCTGCTGCAAACCTCAGTGCTTCCCCCTCCACCATTCTTTTCCTAGAAAGATCTTTACCTACAACTCATTGATTCTAGAACTCAAATTAATTTTGCCCTTCCTCGCAGCTCCAGAGCTCCCTGGCTTTTCCTGGAGCCCAGGGATCAGCGTGCTGGCAAAGCCACTCAGCAGCAAGGGGAAGCAGGAGGATAATGTGAGGATTGTTTGCCAGGAGGTGTTCAGGCCATGGCTGTGTCACAGCTCTGGTGGCTGTTCCATTCCACACCATCCCCTGCCTCTGGTGCCTCGGGTTCAGCGAGTGTTTGTCACAGCACCTCGCACACACCCACACACTGCAGACCTGACCTGACTGCTAACAACATTTTCTATTCAGAGGGGGTAGCTGTTAGCTTGCCTTACTTTGGATTGCACCCTTCAGAGGTAGTCACTGCGTCTTTTTTAAGCACCCTCACATATTTGGACACGAGCAGGAAAAGAGTCAAGTTAAAGCTAAGAATTGTTGCCTCCCAGGTCACACTTCCCTGGTTTTACCCCTCCATCTTCAACTGAAAAAGTTCAAGACTAAAAATGGGCAGAGCACTATAAGGAACAACCCTCAAAGTCTTCTGTAAGTGCTGCCCTGTGTCCCCAGGATCTCCCAGGAGGTGGAAATCCGAATTATCCTTACGGCTTCACATCCTCACCTTCCCCAACAACACACCTGGATCAAACGGGTCCAGGGTGGGATGGAACTGAGTAAAGAAATAAAGACAAAGGGCACTTGTGATGCCAGCACTCCTCTTCCCATAAATCTCCTTCCTTTTATATTAAAGGAACCCATTGACAGCAAATGCATTTTTCAATATTTCAGCCAAATATAGACTCGCAGTGAACTCGGTCATAAATTCCCCAGGAGGCACTGGGGAGGGGAGGGGAGCTGCTGTTACACAACAGCTCCGGGATGCCCTACTTCCATCCACAGGCTCCTGTGCTGCCAGCTTGCTGCTTCCCCTGCCACAGCCCTGCCACCAACACCTCCCAGCAGCAGCAGCCACCATCCCAACAGCGTGCAGCAGTGTGAGGGCACTCTCCTTGTGCAGGGCTGTCCCTGCAGGCTGCAGCCAAACACAAACTCAGGCAGTGAACGAAGCCAGGAGGAGCAGAGAGCCCGCACAGAGCTCCTGCTGCTCCTTCCTGAAACCACACACTTCTCAAGGCACAGGAGAGACAAGATGCTCTGAGAACAATACTGCTCCTTACAGCCTCTTTTTAAGTCTGTCTCCAGAGGGAAAGCTCGTGTTTGTTAAACCCCAACACATGTGAGAAGCCACGACAAAGCAAATAAAGCTGCAGAGGTTTAAGTTGTAGGCAGGACTTTATGGTTTATGGGTCGCAGAGATCTGTACTTACTCATCTCCTCTCGTATTACCAACAGCAAGAGGAAAATGATCCTTAAGCTCTTAAGAAGCCAGAGGACAGGGAAATTGCTTAAGAGAGAAAGGAAGTGCTGAAGCACACGCTCTACAAATCAGCCCAGCCCTCGTTTTATTCCCTGCAGGAAACCTAAGGGATAAACAGCAAGGAGATGCTGTTCCTTTGACTCTGTCCCAGCACACAGTGAGAAATCCCCTCCAGAGGATTCTCCAAGGCAGGCAAGCCCGCCCTGCCCTTGTTGGGCTGTCTGGCTCCAAATCAGGCTCTTATCCCCCCTGCCCTGTGAGCCCTGGTGCAGGGGAGGCCACGAGCCAAGGCAGCCTCTCCCCAGGATGTGCCAGAGCTGTGCAGGACACACACACCCCCCACACACCCCTCAGTGTACTGCCACGGCCACTGGTTCTCAGCAAAGCACAAAGATCTCATTAGTGCTCTAAAGGATCGTATTAAAAATACATGAAATACTCTGAGAATGGCACTTGTGGATGTGGCTCCACTGCCTGGAGCACCTGCACAGGGAGATAACACTGGAGCAGCACTGGCTCTCTGTACCAGCCTCTCTGTTTCTATCACCTTGGTTTGGTGCCCAGGAGGTGGCTGAGCTCGAGGCAGTGTCACACCAGCACCTGCCCCAGCTCCACACCACACCACACCAGCTCCACTGCTGGGGAGTGGAGTCCTGGGGCAGCTCCCACCTTACAGCAAAGGGGTTCTCACCTGCTGCAAGGCAGGAAGGAGCAGCAGCCCTTCCAGAGGAGATCCTCTGCTTTGGGAATTGTATTCCATCACTCTGGGGTCAGCACAAATGAGCAAAAAGCACCGTAAGCTGCAACACCCACCGATGGATACCCCAGGTGTGCAGAATCTTCTGCTCCATCTCACTGCCATGACACGCTACCCAGCCAGTATCTCTGTGACAGATAATCAAATCTCTTGTCTACCTTTCCTTTATTAATCCTTGCTTAATCCCCTTTCACGTTTTAGCTGCAGCTTTCATTAGGGAAAAGTCTGATTTCTGAAAGGCATCAAAAAGCATCACCTTGACACCTGTCAGTGCAGACCCCCGCAAACACACCTTCCACAGAGCAGCAGTGCTGCAGCACACCCAGGGCTTTGCTGTTCCCATGGCCCCATCTGGGGATGAAATCCCAAAAAGACAAATACCTGACCCCTCAGCTCCCAGCCCTGCTGTCTGAGCCACAGGCTGAAGGGGAGGATGTGCTCCTCCTTTGCCATGGATACCTGACAGTGCTGGGAACAGCAAAGTTAGAGCTTTAAATGGCTCTGGAGCAGAGTTCCTGCACACCAGGACCAGGGTGGGATGGGTGCCTGCAGTGGTGACCAGGTAAATGCACCCCAGGTCCTTCTGTGTTTTACTTGCTCACCTCTCCCAAGGTTTGGGGCTGTTTTTCCCCCCGCTGCTGATCATTCCTAACATCGTCTCCCAGCCCACATTCTCCTCCTTTGCCATCCCGTTGTGAGGTCACGATACATTTGTGACAAAGTTTCCATGGCAACAGACTGATGACATAAACATAAGCTGAGGATTTCTCTGCAAAGCGGGAGGAGCAGGAGATGGGCTGGAGGCAGCGGGCTGCTCCTCAAACAGCTCTCTCCAGTGAGAGCTGTGGGAATAGAGAACATTACTGGCAAAGTAAATTGCTTTTTGTGAAAGTGTTCTCTCTTTTTTTGAAGTTTTCCCCCATGCAAAAGTCTCTAAGTCAGAACCTGCCCATTATTTTAATGTGCTGCTCGGTATTTAATAATCTTCTGCCTCAGACAGCAGTCTGTTGCCATGGGAATGACAGCCGTACAAATACAGGATTAGGGCTATCAGGCAGGAGAAGAGAAATTATGAATAAGCAGTTATGTTCAATAATTAGCAACTCCATGAAAAAGCCCCAAAATCCTGAATTTAGATGGATGCGTTTATCTCCGTGTTTGAACACAAGCACGTGGGTGCTGCTGCTCCAGCACGGGATTCCCACAGCACTTCTGGGCTCACTGGGTCCTCCCAGGGAACCAATTTATCTTTCTCCTGTTCCTATTTCTCCCTTCTCCCCCGTACAGACCTCTCCACAGGTCTGGGTTCTCCCGAGACAGACAGGTTCCCACACCTGCTGATTCCACCATCCCCATTCCTCTGGGATGCTGAGGCTGGGAGATGCAGCCTGAGTTCAAGGAACATCTCCTGCATGTCCAGACCACTCTATCCAGGCAGCTCACTGCAGCAAATTAAAGCTTTTAAGTCTTTCTTTTTTTTTAAAAAAAAAGGGAAAAGCTTTCTGCTTTAATTGGAATTAGTTACAGCACCGCCGAATAACCGACCTTGAATGGCACCTGCAGTAAAAATCCTGTGTTATTTAACCAGATTCACAGGCAAAAAGACACTGGGAGCATCTGTGCCCACTATGAGATGCTTCTGTTTTCCTGCAGCGTGCCCACGCCTCAGGAAAAGGAGGATCTTCCCCTCTGCAGCCAGCTGGCTGGGGGTGGAGGCACGTCTGGGAAAAGGCAAGGAGCTCAAGGGTGTCCCACAGGACACTCCCCAAGGTCAAATCCCTCAGCCAAAGCAGCAGGGCACTTGAAAATGGGCAAACAAAGTCACTGCCACAGCCAGGCTGCCACACATCCCTGGGGATGCTGCTCCCCCTGCCCATCCCGGGGGGAGTCTCCCCAAAACAGGCAGGGACTGAAAGCCAAAGGGAGCTGCTTCCTCTCCTCTGGCTCTGCTGGGGAGGACCAGGTTTGTGTCTGTGCCACAAAACCTCATGCTCTTGGAGCTGGGAAAGGATCTCCTTCTCACCAGCCTGCACTTCCTATTCACCTGAGATACCTCCCTTTTTGCATATCTGTTGCTATTAAAATTCCTCTTCCAGCATGTAATTCCCTCTACTAGCTTTTCTTGCTTATTAGAGAAGACAAAAAGTATTCTGAGCATCTGATCAGAGAGATCTCATTTTCTCCAGGCACTCCTCTGAATTTAATTCCAGATTAAGCATTATTTAAAAAAACAACAAACCACCCCTGCTGCCTCCTACCTCCTCACACTTCTTTTCAACACGAGGCTAGAGAACACTCCCAAGCCCAGGAATCCAGCTGTATTTAAAAACTACTCCTTGAAGAGTTATGCTCCTAAATATACTACAGAAAATCAGAAACAGAAATCACAAGACACAAAGAGCTGTTGGGGTTTTCCCTACAGTGTTGTGAGAGGAAAAGTTCTGAGTCCTCCCTTCCTCCTCCAAACAGGAGAATCCCAGAAAGTCTCCAAAAGCTGTCGAAGCATTTGTAACCCATCATTTCTAGACTTACTAATGAAGCATCTCCTGGCTGACAACTGTCCGAGCCCGAGCCTGTCCCGTGCCAAACACCAGCCTTCAAATCACACCTCTGAACGTGTTCACTTACCTAAAAAAAAGCCAGGAAAACAAAATTAGCACAAATGTAGCAACTCTGATATAAAACCCCGGACAAGTTTCAATCCAGGGAGGTGTTGACAGCTGCTCCTGCAGTTACACAAATTCAGGGAGAAAAAATAAAAAACCCCACACAACCAGATAAAGCCTTGGCCAAGTAAAGCCCCTGAAGAGGAGGAGAGGTTAATAAATGCTGAAACAACCTTTGAGGCCTTTTTATTTATACCTACATACATATGAGCACAGGGATTTGACAAATAATACTTCTCAAATCACTCCTACGATGTTAACACTCCGGAGTATTAACTTGCCCGTGCCTGAAGGAAATGGGTCAATTTTAATTCTTCAAACAATTCTTGGCGGCACAATAACTCATTCTTCAGGCTGCAGATAGTGAGTTGTGCTCTGCTGTGCTGGGTCCCAGCACAGCACAGGGAAGGGAGGGCTGCACTCCCCAGAAATGGGCCACCAGAGGAGCCTGGCTGCCTTATCAGAAAAAAAAACCAACAGAAAAAGGCACTTAAAATCAGAAATAAAGGAATTAGAGTTGTGGGAACTCTTGATTGAAAGAGAGGGAAAAAAAAAAATAAATAAAAAGCAAAGACATTTGAACACCTGCCTTTGCCAACACATCTTTTCACTGCTCACGGTCACCTCCACCCTGTGGCTGGTGACAGTGAAACCTCCTGCCAGCACAGGGACTCCAAACCAGTGCCAGAGCCTTCGAGATGCTCCCAGGGCAGCACTTGGGTGTCCCCAGCACTGGGAAGGGCTCAGTGCCACCTCCTTTGGAGAGGCAGGTCTGGCTGCTCACCAAAAGGACAGTTTTGGCAGGTACCCATAGGTCAGTATTTCTCCTTTTGAGCTTTTCCTTTTGGTTTTTATTTTGTATTTCTCCTGCAGCACCAAGTGTCACAGACAGGGAAACCACCCGCTGCTCCAGTGAGCTGCACACGGAGATTAACAGGAATTACAGCAGGTACAAACAGCTGCCTGGGGAAAAAAAACCTTCCTTAAATATCATCCTTCAAAGGCTCCACGTGTTTAGGTGGGCAAAAGGAGAAATGCAAGTGGGACAGGTGAAAACTCTCCAGCTCTATCCTGGGCAGCAGCAGGATGCTGCAAGTGCACTCCTGTGGTCTCAGGCTCCCTTTTTTCACACGTTTTGGATGCTGGACACGTTAGAGCAGCACCCCAGCCCACACCCCAAATCCTGGGCCATCACAGCACCCAGGCGGCCGCCACCCATCCCTCACACCACAATTACACACAGTAATTACATATTTAATTGTTGCGCATTAATATCACCTCAGCCTACAATTACAGCTTATTCATGTAAACCTAATCAAGGAAAACCAGCGTATTTGCATAAAAGTTGTAATGAAAAGTATAATGATTTCACTAACAAGACGTGGATAAGAACGCGTATCTGTGACAAACACTTTGTGTCAAGGAGAATAGAAAACGATTTTCTTTCCTGAAGATTATTTCAGGCCCATTTAACACAATCTGTACCACTCCGGTGATGTGCAGTATCTTACACACATCAAGTCATATCTCGATAATGTCCCTGACTTCAAATAAAATTTCATTACTATATTTAGTTCTAGGATGGTTGGAAACGGTTGCATTGTTAAACTTAATAAAAATTGGAATTTGTGGAGTATTAGGCAATCCTCAGTGCCAGCTTTCCTCCTCGTGGTTCGAGCGTGGCAGCAGCTCTACCCCCACCCCCCCGTGCCATCATTTACATCCCAGCTTCATTTTCACCCATAAAACAAGCAATTAAGAATAAGTACAACTGCTTTGGAGTACCCGAGGCCAGAGATAAAAATAAATTGGCTTTTATAAATTCACTTTTTGCAATGGTAAAACAAAAAAACAGCCCTAATTATCAGTAATTTGTTACCTCTAATTTCAGCAGGCAGGCTGACGGGCGCATGTATCTGGATTTTCCCAAGCCCTGAGTGGGGTACAGGCACAGGAAAACATCTCCTGGATAATCAAACTGCAGCAGAGGGGCCAAGCTTCCAGGGCACTGATCATCCTCTGCTCAGACACGTGGCAACACTCACTCCCATCCCCAGATTCACCTTGCTCTCACAACTTGTTGTGAAGTTTAAAACCCTGGACTTAACACCCTAATTTCAATTTTCTATGGAAACTTTACGGAGATCAGTTAGACCTGTTCAGCATCAGGAAAGCATCTTCAATTTCCCACTTCTTAAACGTTATTTCCTCTCCAATTACAACTTCTTGCATCTCATCTCATCTCCTCTGGTCATTATCAAGGTGGCTCCTTAGAAAACCACATTACCAAGGCAAGCAGAGAATTTCCAGAGCACAGATAAGAGACGAGGGAATGGGTTCGCTTTTTTGTACGCAATTTTGAAATCTATATTGTACAGGCAGCAGCTGTACATAACATCTGGAAGCCTGCACTGCCTCCGAGTGCTTCTAGAACAAGGAGGAGCCGTGCCAGTCTCTCCAGTACAATCTCTGTGAGTTCCACGGGCTTTATTTGTCTCCTTGACAACGCGCAGCATGACTCAGTCATCGGCTCCCGGGTAATTAAGAATTTCATTTTGAGCAAGAGGTCAAGACAAGGGAGGCACCGGGGCTGTCACCAGCGATGCTCCCCGGCCACCACGGCTGCCCAGCCCCGTGTCCCCAGTCCAGGGGAGTGCAGCTCACAGCCAGCTGCAGCTCCACGTTCTCTGCTGCTCCACCTGCCACTCTGCTGGATCACTGTGGCTCAGCCAGAGCCTGGAACAATCAGCACGAGCAGCTCGGTGGAACGGCGCCGTCAGCAACAGCAGAGAGAGAAACCATCCTCTCTGAGTCTGCATCTTTGGCCAGGCCTCTGAGCCCGTGATTTTATATCAGACTGGGGCCACGGGTGCTGTCAAAAACCAACGTGGCACAGCACTGGTGCCGACAGCAGGAAGAGCCCAACGCCAGTGATGATGCTGCTGGAACACGGAGCAACCTGAAGGAATGCTGGCTGTGCCAAGGCCAGCACTGCCTGCCCCTGTTGTCACACCAACATGCAGCTCCCACGTCCTGGTCCAGACCAGATCCCTGCCCTGACCCAAGGCACAACCAGCTGTGGTGACCCAGGGCTCTCCCCACGTCCCACTCCAGCAGCCACCACGCCTCACCCTGCTGTGGATTAAGCACTTTGCACCATCTGTGCTCCCCTCCTGTGTTTGTATTTTGCCCGTTACCTATTATGAAACCGTGCGTATAATCTCACCATCAGTTCATCAAGGGAGAATTTAAACATGACACACCAGTAATTGAACTGCAGGAGGACCTGGCTAATTCACGGCGGTGATTAAGAGCCACTGCAGACTAGCGAATTTTACAAGCGAGTGAACATGCAATAAAAATCTCGCTCATTTGTTTTGACAAGTGTCACTTCATATTAAAGGTACACTCCACCATGAACTCCAGTCTGGGAGCACAACTCTATTCCCAACATGGCCCCTCATTAAGTCCTCGACTCAGCAAAATGCTCTGCCATGTGCTCAGCTGGAACTGGGAGAGCTGGGAAAGCTGCAGGGACAGGGGGATCAGGCTCTGTCACCAAGGGGGGACTGCCAAGTACCACCTGCAAACAAAACACCTTTTCCATTTCATTTTCCTGCTCTCTTGTCCTTTTGCTGTATTAGGTCAAAACCAGAGTCAAGAGAAGCAAAAAAATCCTTTGGTGCACGTTACCATTTCCCAGAGAATGAGTCCAAGACTGAAACATGACTTTCACCGATTTATGAAACACGCCAGGAGCGTTCTGTTGTGTTTCTTAGCTCCAAGTTACTTACACTGAAGGAGTTAATGCTGGTGAAGGACACAGGCAGGCACACTGATGTTCCAGCCCCTGCCTTGAGACAGCACCAGAGTCAGACTCAGAGGAATAAAGTCACCAAATTCCCTTCAGCACCCAGGAAACACCAGCTCTGCAACCCACAGGAGCTTCACAAGGACACCCCAAGGGAGGCAGGCTGCAGCTCTGCCATGGTGGGGAGTGATTTGGTTTTTAGTTTATTTACACACCTGTCTAAAAGTCTTCAGAGCTCTCTCCCCGCCCCTGGAAGTTCCCGTTACTGGGATTCTGGGGATCATTTCTGAGTGTGTGTGTAGGAAGTGCCAATGGAAGTAGTTCCAGCATTTGTGACTCAGCTGCAGTCTGGGACAGTGCCTGCCGTGTGTTGGGATGCTCCTACTCAGCCAAAACAAGGGGAACCAGGAGCCAAGGAGCTCACCCATCACGATGCCGGCAGATGGGGCACAGACAGAACACTGGAGTTGACATGGAAACATCTCCAACCAGGCTCACACCCCTGTATTTTTCATTTTTTCTATTCTAGGGAACTTTCCAGTTTCAAGAAACCAGGCTGCCCCAAATTGTACCTGTCAGTGCACACCCCTGAGGGTACTCGCACACAGGGCTGTTCACAGGCTCACTGGGAAGAGCCACAAAGCAGCAGTTGAGCCCTCACATAGAAAATCTCTTCTCAAACAGCAAGAGGAGCTTCAAAAAGCCAACTCAGTTTCCACTGAAAAGAAACTCATTCTATGCTCCTGCCTGAACAAATTGTACAGCTTTCCATCAGGCACTTTCATACCCGTGTACTCAACAACTTCAGAGATCATTTAAAAAGAAATATGTTACAGGAGCCCTGCCAACCACAAAAAGGTCTTGTGACTCAAAAAGATCAAATCTGAGAGGAAAAAAAATACTTAAACATTTTTACACAAACCATTTGAAGTCAAAAGTTCAAAAATTAGTATTTTTACATGCCTGCTCACAGGCAGATGCCCTGAGGTTATTTTCTCAGCCTCTCTATCTCCAGCTATCTCCTTGTAACACTCTGCCTTCCGTGCCGTCTGCATCCAGGCAATTAACTTCAAAATTCTGCTACAGGCACGGGGTGCTTTGAAAATAAACAGGAAGATCTTTCAGAAACAGCCAGGACTGAGCTAGGTGGGAAGGAGACGAGTTCCCAAACGGGCTCTGAGGTGAATATCCTCACTGCACAGCTCACCTGGGGCTCTGCATTCCTGGGCAACGCCTCACCCCGCTGCTTTTGCACGCCCAGAACAACGTGGTTATGGAAGATGTAGGGAAAATTCCTGGCTGTGTATGAGGCTTATGGAAACCCTGAGGATGAGGTGCAGTAAAGGCCAAGGAAACCTCTGTGTCACCATCAGTGTGGAGAGAGGGACACACAGTGAGCTGGGCAGCAGCCACCAAAGCACACATCCAGGATGTCATTCCAAGGAGTTGCAGGTGAAGCCAGGAAGCTCCTGCAGGGATTTTTTTTCCCCCAAGGCAGCAGCAGGAGCGATGGACACGCTCACACCAGCTGTTCTGGCCACATAACAGGCACTGATCAGCTCCCACAGTAAATCCCTGCAGGACCACTCATCCACCATAAAGCTCACGGCGCAAGGTTTAATGCCGCTATAATTTTTATGATCCAGGTTCACCAGTGGCTCTACAGCCCAGCCTGAAACAGGATTAAAGCTCATGGTTACCAAAGCAGTGCTGCTGGTGGGGCTCCAGTGTCTGTAGTCCGAGGTGCTGGCTTTGCAAAGCCGAGCTTTTGCAGGAATTCCCTGCACCACAGCTCTGCTCTGCTGCCTTTCACCCACCTGAGCTTGTTCTAATTCACCCCAGCAGCCAACAAACCCCTCCACGGCTGTTTTCTGATGCATTAAGCTCTGGGACACCACCAGGCCCTTCAGCTTTCTCCTTCCAAGGGCATCCAAGCCCTGGAGAATCCCTCCCCACGAGGAAAGGCATGAGGAGCACAATGCCATGGAGTGCTCAGCCCAGCAGGAAAGGTGAGTGGTAAAAGGTGGGATGAGGCTGAAAATCCTGCCAGTTCCTCACAAGACAAGGCTGCCCAACAGGTTTAAATTCCTTGGTCACACTTCAGAGCCAACGCTGATACCCCTTCTATCCCAAATCCCAGACTGCCCTATTTTGCATCTTACTTTTACACGGCACATGGCAACACTAAGTCCCGCAAAATATCCCAAATTGCTTTCGAAGGGGTGAAACGAAAATAGAGGCAGTCACCAGCAGGCTTAAGCCTGAGATCTGCCAGAAAAAAATAACACTTAAAAAAAAAAAAAAAAAGGGGATTAACCTTCTTTGCTGGTAATTTAAGAATATCAGTAATTGAAAAAAAACAAAATCTCATTTTCAGCCTTCAGACCGGGCAGAATAAAAATGTGCTGCTTTTACAGCATTTTTGTTGCTCGGTCCAGCAAACCCAGTTTTTTTGGGCAGAGCCTGAATCAACAGCTGATTCTTAATGAACCTTTCAGAGATCTTTAGCTGCCTGCAGCAGGAGTTGCTGGGAAGTGTGGAAGGAGTCTGTCTGTCTGTCTGTCCATCCTGGGGAGCCACTGGGGTCAGCACTGACCCTTCCACAGCAGCCACAGCCCAGCTGGGAAAGTTTTGTCTTGCTCCAGGCTCCCCATGAATTGCAAATCCTCAGGTTGCCACAGAAACTCTCAGGGTGCCAGGCAGCCATCAGGAAGCATCACGGTCATCTTTTCCATCTTGTTTGCTTTGCATCAGAGCACTTTAAACTCCCCGTGGCATTGGTGCTCGGCAGAACGATTCCCTCCACGCAGTGATTCCTGTGCAGTGTCCAAGCCGCAGTGATTAATCACTCCTGCTTCCTCGGCTGACATATCGAGGTGGGGAAACGACATCCTAAATGAGCAGAGCTGATTACCTGGGAAAGCAATTCTTCAAGATAGCACAGCTAACTAATAGCTCCATCTGCTACAAAAACACATTCCTGAGCCCCAGAGTGGTGGCAGGGTACAGCCAACAATTTTGTTGCAGCTGCCAGATTTGAAATTGTTTGTCACAAGTTGCCACAAAAACGTGGGCAGCTCTTCGTCCTTCCTCTCCCTGGAAGAGCAGGGAATCTCAATCAGGAGGTCTATGGGGACTTGTGACAGGGATGCTGAAGGTGAGATCTGGACTGGAAAAAACAACCTGATATTGTGCATTAAATGCTTTGCCAGAACCATCCTTTTTTTTTTTTATCTCCCTGATTCCAAGCAGGCTCAGTGAACACCCATCCCCACGGGAGCACAAGAGGGGCCACAGTGTGAAGGGTTCGACTTTACCGAGGGCTACCAGTCCCTACTATTCACAGGTTAACCCTCATTTTACCAGGAAAACATCCCAAACCCCAGGGGATGGCTGTGCCCAGCCACAGCCAGCAAACAGCAGCTCTTTGTCCCATTGAACCGCTTGGAAATGCAAATTAAACCCAGGAACGCTCCCGGAGTCAATTTCATTTACATTTCTTCAGGATGTGGACACTTCACTTTGCAACATTGTAGCAAAACAGGCAATTAAGACTGATGACCTTGTCACTTTCATATATCCTCAGGATTTGCTCAGTCCTTTCTGCAGGTTTTTTTCCCCCTAGGATCCCAATATTGGGGTTCTTCCTCTTCCTCTTCTCAGCCCTCCCCAGACCACAGCTTTAGGTACATTCGCATGCCTTCTGGAGCTTTAAGGAAGAGTTATTGGGAAGCTCCATTGCCTACAATTTACACCCATCCATCTTCTTTTCCCTGTTCAAAAATCTCCAGAAAAGCTTTGCCCCAAAGGAAGCCACCCTTGGAGGTTTGCTGGTCCAGGCAGGCACAGACCAAACCCCCCAGGGGAAGAGTTCTGGTTGGATTTTGATGGAGTTTTGGTTGAGTTTTGATGGCTGCTGCTATTTTAACTGCAAACCCCTCCAGGGGAAGAGTTCTGGTTGGATTTTGATGGAGTTTTGGTTGGATTTTGATGGAGTTTTGTTTGGATTTTGATGGCTGCTGATATTTTAACTCCAAACCACCTTGCTCTCCTTGGCTCCTCAGCACTTCCATTTCCCTGACAGCCCTGCCACGCTCCCATCACGTGTCAGCAAAAGCCAGGAGCTCTAAATTAGGACCATTTGAGTGATTTGCTGGCTGTGGTTTATTTATCACATTTGTGAAATAAGTAAATTACCGTGGTATCCAGCGGAATGATAGAAGTTCAATCACTTAAGAAATTAGCCCATCAAACAGAGAACCACATGACCCTGGTCTCAGATTTGCAACCCGATTTAATAACCTGGTTGTGCTGGTTGCTCACATTCAAATCAGAACTGAAGGGTTATATACTTCTGTAATTAATACAAGAAAACAGTGAAGGCAAAAGCATTCTCCTAAAAATTACTTAGCTTTTACCTAAACATATCTGTTGTGTTTCCCTCTGCCTTGCAAGGAGGGAGAAAAATGCCTCAGGAGCAGAGATTTCATAATTTCATTCAAAAGTCACCACTCATGTGTTGTGCTGTTGACAGCTAATTAAGTTCTCCCAAGGTAAAATAAATGTAATGTTTTAAAGCTGCTTCCTTGCTTTAAAAAAAATCTTGACTGATATTTCACTCACTTATTATTAATCAAGGAAATACAATGAAATAGGGAATTTGAATTCGCTTCAGCCAGAATCCCAGCACCTTTTCCATCCTGTAAGTAGGTCACTAATCAGGTCTGGGTTTAATTTTGCTCAATTCTGTTTCTTGGCACTGACAGTGATCACCACGGACACAAGTCCTGACTCGGCAGCTTCGGTGATTAGACAATAAACTCCATCTTGCTTTGTAAGGGCAAAAGATGTGGGAAGCTGAGCAAACGAGGCAAAAACGCTGAGATTCAGCCCCCACACCTCCAGCAGCTCCTCCTGCCTCAAGGGGCTTTGGGGGGAAGCCTTGGATTTGTGCTGCTCCAAGGGGAAAGGCAAACCCTTCCTGCAAAGGTAGCACACACACGGGTGGGATGGACAGAGCCCTGGAGCTGCCTCCAGCACACTGCAGTTCCCTGAAAGCCCCAGAAAAGCCAAAACTGCTCCCACAGGCTCCCTGCAAGAGACTCCTGCGTGCTCTGACCATCCCACACCTCCCAGGCTGGGCAGTGCCCTGAGCAGCCCTGCTGCCACCTGGGCACACTGAAACTCATGATTCAAGCACATAAAACCATCCCAGCCAAAATCACTGGACACCTGAGAGCAGCCTCAAAGCATCATTTATCAGCTGTATCTGCAGGGTTGTTATTAAAAACAGCGAGGAGGAAATCTGTGGAGGCACATCCTGCAGTGAGAGCACCGGGGTGTTATCCCAATGCCTGTACTGCAGCAAAGAGCCTTTTCCTCATCCCCAGGAGCCCCCAGAGAGGAAATTTCTGCAGTTATGGCTCATCCCTCCCCACAGCACTGACACCCACAGGAGCCCAGGGCCCTGCTCAGGTGAGCAGCTCCTCCCAGCCCAGAGCTCACATCCATCACCAGCCACCTACAGCACTCCAAGGGGATGCCAGCTGAGTTCTGGCATCACTGCAGCTCCTGCCTCACCACAGGAACCAGGGGAAGCCAAGGTGAAATGGACTGTGTGCCAGGGACAGGGCACTGGGGCTGCTGCTCCACAGAAAATCCAACCCCGTGGCACCTCAGGAGCCACCAACGCAGCCCCTCCCTTCAAAGCTGCTGGGCCCAAGGGTAAATCCAGGCAAGGAAAGATGCAGGCCAGCTTTGCCAGGGTGCTGCGCTGCAAAAACCTCCTGCAAACAAAAATAAACCTGTTTACTTTGCCAAACCGAAGGAACTTCGTGTCCTCTTTGTGGCGAGTTATTCCAAGATGGTTTTCACAGGAAGCTGCCAAGGAGAATGTGAGGTTTGTGGGCTGTGTTTTGGGGGGGTTTGGGTGCCTGGTGGAAGTGATTGGGCTGGAGGTTGTTTTTGAAGTTCTCTGATTTGCTCAGATTTCCCCTGAAGTGACCTACAAAAGCAAAGGGGAAGGGAAGAACTTGTGCTTATTTTCTTTAGTTTACTGCTGTCAAAGACACCTTAAAAGCTGTCGGGAGATCTTTTTCCTCTCGTTTTCTTCCTCCGTGTTGTAAATTCAGGTCAGGCCTGCATTTGAAGATTATCAAAAGGCAAACTGGAGAAACTGTCTTCTCTGAAAAAGCCACAGGGGCTGCGTTTGATGTCCTGGGGGCTGCTCCAGGAGGGTCCATTGTCCCAGCTCAGCTGGAACTACAGGACACAGAGATCTGATCCAGCTCTAAACTGGGGACTGCTCCCACCTCCTCCGGATGGAACTGCCCACAGGATCAGACACACACGGGCTCAGCAGCTTCCTTTGCTCTGAATGCACTGGGAATGCCACAGGACACCCGGGCAGAGCAGCCCCGGGGAGCTTTGGCATTCCCTGCATTCCAGGAACAAATCCCAGAGGGTAACACCAGCCTCCTGCAGAAATCAAGGTGCACCAGGCCAAATCAAACAGGCAGCGAGGACAAAACCCACTCAACACCCACAGAAAAAGCACAAAATTGGAAGGCAGACCACTTTGGTACCTCCCAGCTCCACAGCCAGGAATGTCAGCTGTGTCAGCTCCAGGATGTGCAGAGGACACTCCAGGCTGCCTTTCAGGTTTTCTCCTGTGTGTTGGGGACAGAGGATGAGGGAATTCTTTACCCTGAAAATACTCAATTATTTTAATAGGATTACATTGGAGATTGACAATATTTAGAACAGTCCCTGGAATTTATTAGCCTGCCAGCACTCCAGATAAGTAATTTGAATGCAAAGATCTCTTAAACTTAAGTAACTAACTGGCAAAGAGCCAATTCCCACCCTCCACGGTTTTAGGCACAACACGAAGTTTTGGAAATGAGCTCCCGAACTCAGCAGTAAAACACCTCTGTCAGTCTCACACCCCAAACCCTTCACAGAGATCTCTTCTAATGATGTTTTTGCCTGATTACAAACACAAGGGCAGAGGAGCTAAACCCCAGAGACTAATCCTCCTCTTCAAACATCTCACATTAAGAGCAAGTCACAAATTCATGGAACACGGAGTCCAAAACAACACGGATGAATGCAGATCTCCTTCTGCACAAGAACGCTGTGCAGCACAAAATGGCAGGACATCTAGACCTGGAACTGGCATTTTGGAGGGACATTTTCATTTCTGTGAGGTCCCAAAAGAATTCTTGGCTGCGAAGAGGTGGCATGCCCTGAGGGGCTGATGGAAAAATCCTCTCTGCATTCCCAGGGACAGGATTGAGTGACACACCTGGGCAGGGCAGCAGCTGGGCTGCAAACCAGCACCTCTGCCTAACTGGGCTCCCAGCACAGCACTGGGAAGGGGCTGCAGATGTGGCTGGGGTCAGAGTGGCCCTGGGAGGGGACACGGTGCTGTGCCAGCCTCTCTGCAGCAAGCTCCTGCCACACACAGCACAGGTTATTTACCTGGGGGAGGGAATTAATAAAAGAGTCATAACTGCTATTTACATAAAGCCTGACATACTCAAAGCCCTGTGCAAACATTAATCCTTAACAGCCCTCAGAGGAAGGTCAGAGTTATCCTCTCTCTGCATCAAGGAAATCTCTGACTGTGCTGGAAGCAGCTCTGGCTGCCCCAGCTCACCAGCCCAGGTGTGCTGCCACACCTGCACAACTCCCCTCACCCCCCCATGTCAGGGACACCCCCAGAACCAAGGAAACCATCCCAGCAGAACACTGAAATCCCTGCCAGAACACACGAGTGCTTCTCAGTGCTTGGAAGGAGCCAGAGGAGGGAAATCCAGGGATGTGGAAGGGACAGGGATGGGGACTTCCAGCAAACTTTGGAGCCAGGCAGCAGCACCACCCACCACAGCCCTGCTGGAGGGTTTGCCACCAGCATCCACACTGACAGCAGCTGGGGAGCAAAGGGAGGGCTCCAGTGCAGTCTGTCCCTTTGTCACAGCCCCGCTCAGTCAGTGCAGACAGGACAGGTCTGGGCTGAGGGCACACACTCAGCAGGGGCTGCAGAGCTGGCAGGTAAAGCAGCTCAAAGCCCACTGCCACATCCAGCCCAGCTCCCCCCATGGGATGGGTCCCCAGAGCCCCCCAGACATCACCTCCCTAAAGTGGAGCCAGCAGGGCCAACACATGGAACTGCTGCTGCTGCCAGCTCCAGGGGCAAAGGACGGGTTAGGAAAGCCAGTGGACACCAAAAAGTCCACTGAGGAGGAAACAAAGGGCGCCTGGGGTAACAGCATGGAAAAATCAATCAGCAGAGTTCAGCTGCTGGGCCCCTCTGGGCACACATCCCCTGCTGCTGTCAGCGGGTCTGGCACTGCTGTGACCCACACTGGGATAAACACACCTCAGGACAGCCCAGCTTTCACCCAGCACACTGTGTCCAAACGTGCCAGCAGGTACTCCCTTCCCCTTCCCTTCCCTTTCCCTTCCCCCCCTCCCCTCCTTCCCTTCCCTTCCCTCCAGCAGGGAGCTGTCAGAGCACAGCATCCTGCCTGCCAGCTCCTTCCAAGGCCTGTGCTGAGCTTTTTCCCTTGAAATTCAGCTTCCTGGCAGCCCAGGGTGCAAGATACAACTCGGATAGGGGAAAGCAGGCGCCCCTTCCAAAGGCTGCCACACTTCTGAAAAGGCAATTTAATGCTCGCTTTGTGTTCAAGCTGGGGGAACCAAACAGAGGAGAAGGAACATGTACAGGCATTATCCCGCTGGCCAGCCACCAAAAAGGTAATTAAAAACCTCCCCCCGAACAGGTGGGTCAACAAAACCCAGCATTAATTCCTTGGATTGCCACAGGAGCCGTCCCAGCAAGTCCCAGGGATGTGAAAGCACATTTCTGTGCTCTGACACCTGGCCCAGCACAGGCTGTGGCTGTGGATCCACTGGGAGCCTCCAGCAGGACAGAAAGGGCCAGGTGGGGCAGGGGAAACACAGTCCAGGTGTGCTGGGGATGCTGCAGTGCACAGCAGAGCCCCAGGCCACTGCACAACAGGTATTGGGGCAGCAGGGGATGCTCACAGCACCCCTGGGTCCTGTCTGGGGCAGCACAGGATGC
>CM031877.1:1728263-1749344 GCA_018697195.1 Certhia americana
CAGGCTCTCTCAGCTCTCCCAAGGCAGCCCTGCTCCCCTCAAACCACCTCTGCAAATGCCAACCCACCCCATGAGCCATTGGAAATGAAGCTAACAGTTTGGAAATCCTGTGTTTTCCCACAGCACAGGAATTCTGTCCCCTGAGCAGAGGGACAAGGACACTCCAGACTCCTCTCTCAGCCTGATATCCCAGCAACACGAGACAGGGATTCACTCAACACCCCCTCCTGCCCTGGGGGAGGCCAGCAAGCAAAGCTTCCAACAGTCCCAGGCACAAAGCCTTATGAAAAATACCTGCATGGAAATGCACATACATTAAGGCTACAGACCACTGGGTACCTGCCAGAAATGATGGAATACAGCAGAGTTTACTTATTTCTTCTTAATGGCTCCAACATTCCACCTGAAAAATGGGTCCGGGAGCTACATAATTGGGGATCAAAATTAAGCAACAGTTGCCATTTGTCACCAGGGAGGCTGATGGCACATATCATGCAGAGCACACCTGATCCCAAGGTCCCTGATGGCTGAGAGCCAAAGGTGCTGCAGAACCAGTGCCTAAATTGGGAGTCCAACATAACATCAAAGAATTGCAGACCAGTAAGAACGTGCTTATTGAACAGTGTGATTGAGCTGTGTTCTGCTTTCCACTCCTAACATCACCAGAACATGTTTCCATCCCAGGCTCCTGCCTGACCACGAGTTTTCTCAGAAGGCATCACAATTGTGCCTCGAATTTAATGTAATTTCGTGGTTTTACTGTGACATAGAAGCAGGAATGGCTTGGGCTGGAAGGGACCTTAAAACCCATCCTGTTCCAAACTCCCTGCCATGGGCAGGGACACCTTCCACTAGACCAGGCTGCACCAAGCCCTGTCTAATCTGGGTCTGGATCACTCCCAGCCATGTCCTTCCTCTCACCCCTCTTTTCCTGTGGTCAGTAGGACAAATTTTAAAAGCAGAACAAGCTCCTGCAGACACCACTGTTACACCAACACCAGCAACAACCTCAAACTCTCACTGCAGGAAGCACTGCCGAGCAGAGGACAGCAGGAAAGTGCCCTGTTTAGGCATAGGAAACTTCTCCTGTACCTTCTTTCCCTCCCTGACCTCATGGCAACGCCGGAAAATCAAAAGAACCTTTTCTGTTTCCTGCCAAATCAATTCCCAAAGGCTGCCCCGTTATCCATAGGAGTGATGGGAGCCTTTCATTCCCACTGCCTCAGCCCAGCTCTAAGCAAGACCTGCCACAAAGGAAGACAGTTTAACACCCCTTTAATATGTAAACAAGTTTTCAGGAAACTGCAGCAAACAGAGAGGAAGAAAACCAGGTTTTATTTACAGATTTCCTGACGCTATGAAGGCACATTTTCATTTCATTCCCATACAAACAGCTCTCCGCTGGGAAGTTCCGCCTTCATCTCCTCATTCACTTCTGTCCGTCCCCTCAAAGGAGGCAAGGAAGGATCGCAATCCTCACGCTTTTTTCCAATCACAAAGCAGCCCAAAATACACACAAGGCGGCTCTGAACCAGTAAATATTCTGAAGTACTTGACACCCGGCTCCCTCTGAGAGCTGCACAGATTGCACATTCACAGAATGCCGGGATTCTTCGCACATTTTCCAGGCCACGTTTCCCAGAATTTATACATTTTCTTCCAAAATATTGTGCAACACATTGCACCACCAGAATACGCAACTGCTTGGCTGGACACACAAGACTGGTTCATTTTCTTTTTTTAATCTCTTTCAGGTGATGTTCCCATAGATGATTTTTCTCAGCCGAACCATCAATACAATAAAACCATTCCCTAAATCCCCTGAAGAGCTCCAACCGTGATCCATTTTGCACCGAGCACCAACTCTTAAGAAATTTGTTTGGTTTTTTTTTTCTAGGAGAGTATTGGATGCAAGTCCAATAAGTTGAAAGTCAATTTAATTCTTTCAAATGCAACTATCGGAGATCTCCAGCCTCACTGGCGAGAGAGGAAATCATATATATGTATATCCACACCTGTCTCTATACACACAGAGAGCTCTGTGTCCCTGCCCTGCCTGCTCCTGTTGCCACCTGTAACCCCCAGGACCCCAGGTAAGGTGGCCAATGCCACCAGCCACGCGGCATCAGCAGCAGCAGTGCAGTTATGACCACAGAGCTATTTTGGTTTTATGCACAGACTTTACTACCACCTTATAAAAGAAGGATTTCCAGAAGGCAAATGGACCGACGTCTCAAAATAGAGTGTTTACATTAACGCTTGGCAAGCAGAGCCTGCAAACAGAGATGAATAGAGATAAGCTATAAAAAACACCACGGACGTTTACTTGCTGGAATAGGAGCTTGTAATCCAATTTCAGGTCCTTCTGCCAAGTGTTACACACAGCATCTTTGTGTGTGAGGATTCCAGCCCCGTCCCCCACCGCCCCTCCGCGAGGATCAGCCGCAATTCCGGCGGAACGCTCCATTAAAGAGCTGCCTGGATGGGGACTTACGAGCTGGCTGGATCCAAACTCGCTGTCCTTCCATTTGTGCCAGCATTAAAAGATGGGGAAAGGACGATAAACGCTGCCTGGGAGGCACGAGGGATGCCGGAATGAGGGCGGAAAAACAAACCTTCCCACACCTTTCTGCTGTTAATGGAGAACAAACAGGCTCTGCCGGCGTTCCGCGGCTCAGCAGAGCCCCGCGGATGGAATTACTGCTTGGTAATTAAACGTGGCTGTTTGTTC
Source organism: Certhia americana (assembly GCA_018697195.1). Taxonomy (NCBI): domain Eukaryota; kingdom Metazoa; phylum Chordata; class Aves; order Passeriformes; family Certhiidae; genus Certhia; species Certhia americana. The sequence continues at coordinate 1,730,995 of CM031877.1, forward strand.
CACACACAAGACACAAAGTCACATAAAACAAGCCAATCTGAGCCAGCTCTTCCTGGCTTAACCTGAGCAGGATCATCTGGGACCAGCGGGCACAACCCCACACCTATGAGAACAGAGCAGGGGGAATTCAGCCCCGAGTGCTATTTCCTATTTATGAAAACTCCCAACAGCCCTGACCACACTGGGGGTTTGGGGCGGCTTTAATGCATGAAGTTTTGTTTTTAGAGCTTCTAATACCACCTGACATCCGGGAAGAATCCATGCTGGATTTTCGTTTGACACAACACAGCAAAGATCCCTAATTCAGTTAATCGCTCATCACATAAACAAAGAAACCTCTTGAGAGCCAGAGAGCAACACGCACATGTATTTGCAATGCATAAGAGGATATTTTTTTTTTTTTAAATGGTAACAATGCAATCTATTCAGTGTGAAGAGTCTGGGAGGCCAATTAAATACTTTGGGTTCCATAATTATAATTGCAGTAATGAATAAGAAGAAGCATTACAGCTTGCACAATGCAGTTCCTCCTCAAGTCAATGATTCAGTTCTTGTCTGCTTTCAACTAACCTTTTGTGTCTCTTCATATCAGATCTTGCAGATTACTTTGAGTAGAATAAAAATATCCCCAAATATCCCAGGTAATGTAATACATTTGGCATCCCTTGATTATGCCTACACACAGCCTACAGAAGGGATTATGCACTAAATGGATAACACCCTTTTTGATTAATTTTAGACATTAGTGAAAACTCAGCGAGGCTCCAGCTACCCATCTGAATGCCCCTGGCAAGCCTGTGGTGACAGGGGAAAGCTAAAACTTGGTTGCCTGGGGGGTTTTTGAGGTTTTCTCCCCCTCTGGAAGAGCTTTTCCTGATCATTCTATGCCTGGAAAGCAGCCTTGGTAAAGGACTCTGCTCCCTCATTTTCCTCCCACAGCAGCTTTTATCCACCATGTGTCTGCAGAGATCAGCCTCAGGAAATTGAGGACACACTTCCAGAAAAGTTAACCCCAAACTGCTCCACTTCTACTCAGACAAGTAAGAAATGTGTTTTGGTTGGTTGGGTTGGATGGTTTGGGTATTTTGCCAAACACTCTTAGGGCTCCCCCAACCTCGATGCCCGCTGTACTCGGGTGCATTTTGAGAATTAATCACCTTACAGAAATCCCTTAACTTCTGAGCACTTCCAAATAAACGAGCTAGGGGATTTTTCCCACAGAATTCTCATTTGGTAGAACCTTCCCTGTGATCTCTCACACTAAACAAAGCCTGAAGGGCAAAGGGTTAATGCTGGGCTGCAGCTGCACAGGCACCAACTGCCCCCACTTTGTGTCCAGGGAATGAAAACAAGAGATTTGAGCAAACCCAGCTCTGTGAATTCAAAACTTCAGACTTGCTGCCTGCAAGAGAGCAAAGCAACATCCTTCATAGATGCACAGAGGAAGGGAAAAGTTAATTTTATTGATGGAAGACCCAAAAAAAGGCAGATCCTAATCTGGGGAAGTGAAAAATCTCCTGCACTGTACAATAAATGGGATCTGGAGCACCAGACACTGCAGGGATTTATTACCTGAGGAGACAACAAAACCCACCTCCTCTCTGGGGTTAAAGCAAGGTGCTTTTGGGCTGTCACTGCTCATCAGGAGCCACTCTGAGGCTCTGATCACCAAGGAACACCCTGCACATCACAGTGTATTCTACTCGTGGAACACCATGGCAATCTGGCCTTTGGGAAACCTTCTGAACCCAGAACCTGCCTCCAGAAACTCACCTGGGCACCCTGCCCACAGCACACCTTCAGTCACCCCCAGCCACCCTTCGTTTGCCTCTCTTTGGTATTTTCCAGACAAAGCCCTACTCAAAAAGTCAACCCTCGCCTGGCTGAGGATGTCTGAGAAGCCAAAAGGAGCTCTTCAGGATCACTAATTACTCACTTACTGCCTTCTAGCTGACCAGAACCTGTCACTGGGGCTGTAAGGAGCCTCAGCAAGAGCCCCACGTCTGTCTGTAATTAACACAGGCCTGGAACAGCCAGCACTGCACAGCCAGGTCCGGGCACGGCCACGAGCTGACATCTCCTGTTGACTGAATTAGAGCATCTTCTAATGAGGCTCGCTTCAAAATCATTTTACATCCATTTGCTCATGTCAGCATCAATGTATTCAGCATTATCTACCAATTAGTAAACCGGAAAACATTCTTTAGATAATCTAAAATCTCACTAAAATATTCGACGTGTCATTCATTTACTACAAACTGCCCTATAAAAACAAATTACTGGAACCAGCTGTCACAGAGCAACAAGTGTTCCAGGACACATGTGATGCACTGGTATTCTGCCTTCATCTGCAGCAGAACTGGTCACCCCAACACTGTCCCTGTCCCCAACCAGCGGGTGAAGCCACCAGAGGCATTGGTACCACCAGGAGGATGCACATCACAGCCTTGGAGTTCAGGAGGGGGTCAGGGGTGAGGGCTGGGAAGGGCTTCACCCTTTGGAAGGATCCAGGGTTTGTTTGGGGCTCTCTGGCTCCTTGGACCAGTCCAGTGCCAAGGATGCGTGACCCAAACCAGGCACCTCCTCAGGTGTGCAGTCAGGGATGAGCTCCTCCACCATTCCAGGCTTCTCCAGGACAGGCAAGGCTCAATGGGAAGGTGTTTTCCACCAAATCAGGCTGGCAGGAGCCTCCAACAGCTCTCCCTGTGCACGCCAAGCTGGGTGAGCAGTGCCAGGGCTGCAGCTCAGGTAGGGCACAGTGCCAGTCCCACACCAGCACCAGCCCGGGGCCATCCAGAGGGATTCCCAACCCAGCAAACAGCCTGGCAGCAGCTTCCAGGCAGGATCATCCACCACCAGGGCAGAGATGGCCTCAGCAGGGTAAGGATCCCCCTCCCCATCACAATCCTCACTGCCACCCCCAAACCGTCCCCCCCTCAGCAGCACACACACCTCAGGAGGAGAACTCCACATGCCTTGGCAAGTATAGGGCAAAGATATTTTTTTCAGATTATTTTGGGGTTTTTTTTCACTCAAAAGAAGCAGCACCCCCTCGTTTTCCCTAAGTTTTGCAGGAGCAGGGCGGGTGGTTTGAAGGCTGGCTGTTTGTTTTATTTTTTTTAATCTCTTGAGCGTGGCAGAGCAGTAAATCTTGCATTATGCTCTGAAGACTGTCAGGTTCAGGCTTCATTTTGGTCTCGGATTAGACTCCTGAAGCAATGAATCTTCCATCACGGAGGCCATTACCAACCCAGTTTTCCTTCATTTTGGATTGCTTTATCCCTGATTGTGTTATCAAACTCACCTGCAACCGCCTCAGCAGAGCCACAGGCTCCCCCTGCACCAGGGGAGGTTTAGGTTGGATATTGGCAAAATTCCTTCCCTTTAAGGGCTGTCCAGGCCTGGCACAGGCTGCCTAGAGAGGGGGTCACCACCCCTGGAGGGATTTAAAAGCTGTGGGGATGTGGCCCTTGAGGATGTGATTTAGTGCTGGCCTTGGCAGTGCTGGGTTAATGGTTGGACTCGAAGATCTTACAGGGCTTTTCTAACCTAAATGATTCCCCCATTCTAAATTACCATATGCAAATTGTGATCATTAAAAGGCATTTATAAAAATCAAGTAAAACACCCCATGAATATTGAAAAACGTTTTAAGTGTTAAGTTAAACGACAATTTTCAAAACACACGAAGGAAATCTGACCGTAACCAACCAGTCCCATGAAATACCATATCTATCATCAACTTTTTAATTACCAATTGATCAACATGTAGACAGTGTAATAGCTTACAGCTTTTAATTACTGAACTATCAAAATTCCAACCAAAAAAGGAACCTCCAGAGATGAAACTGTAATGCTTGATTATTCACTGCTACATAATGAATGATTTGTTTTTAAACAAGATGTCAAGTTCCTCATGTAATCCATCTGGATGTGTGACTCTGCAAGGCTCACACTGCCCATACTAAGTACTCGGGGCTCCTCTTCTCCCTTCCCTCCTGACCCCACGAGTGAAGGGTTTTGGGGGATTTTTCCCCCCTTCAAGGCAAACCAGAATCAAGGGGCAAAGCGACTGCCAAATCCAGGCATGCAGCTCCAGCTCCCTCCAAAGGGACAGGTTTTGCCTGGGAGGGAACAGAGGCTCCTTCCAAGTCTCCTGTATTCCCGAGGAAGGGGCTTTAAAGCAGGAACACATCCAGGGAGGGTGGGCATGGCCGTGCTGCCTCTCTCTTCACACGGCGCTGTGGATTTGGGATGCAGCTCCCGGGTTCTCCTCCCACAGCCCGAGCCTGGCGAGCGCTGCGAGGATTTGAGTGCTGGCATTACACACAGAAGCACATCGGGGTGGGGAGAGGCTTTTATCTCTGCCCTAAATTCAGCGCTGAGCCCAGCATCACAGCCACAAATCCCCTCCACGCACAACACGACCGGCCTCTCCTCCTGTGTTCCACCCTAATAACCATTCCCACCTCAGAGCTCCAAATCAGCCCCAAAAATCTCCGTTTCTGTGGGTAAACACACAGGTTTTCAGGACCGTGATCAAGATTGCAGAGCCCTTCACAATCCTCACCCCCCCGTCCAGGAGAGGATTCTGCCAAATCCAGGTTTTTTGCGTTCAGAGAGACACTTCCCAGAAAAACTCCTCGGCAAATTCAGGTCTCTGAGTAGGGATGTAAAACGTTCTGGAAAAAAGTCTCTTAAACAAGGGCGGTTCAAGCAGAGCCTATTAGTGAATTAAAAATAAAACTATCAGCAAGTAACACATTTGTTCCTTCATCCCAATGGCAGCAGTGAACATCCCTCAGCCTGAGCCCCTGGTGTACAGCCCTACAGATGTTCCCCATGCACAGCAGCCCCCAATAGCTGCTGCACAGAACAGCATCTGTTCCCACAAAATCAGGAAACAAGAGCCTTTTATTTTCCCTTCATCACAGCCTCGGAACCCCAGTTGTTGCCAACCAAACCCGACAACACTTGCCCCATAAATTCACCCACTCCAGCCACACCTGGGCTTTGATTTCCACACGGAAACCACAAGCTCCTTCCTCACACTTCCCTTGGGAAGCTGCTCACACGCCGAGCTTGTACAGATTTCCACATAAGAAATTCAGTAATCAGTCCAGGAGCTGTAAGCACTTATGACAACAATATCTATCAACACTTAACCATATTTACAACTAAATCATGTAAATACCAGGCAGCTCTCCTCTGCATGCTGATAATCTGGACCAAAGAAGGCTGAAAAAAGCCACTTCAAGAGGAGATCAGTCAAACAAAACCACGCTGGGTGGGAAACAAGCACCCATGGCACTCCAAGATCACTGACAGCACTGGGGACACGATGGCAGAGCCACCCTGCTACAGCCACGAGCCCTCAGCCATCCACAACAACTTCTTGTGCCTGGCTTTGTGCCTTTTCTGTATATACATGTGTATTTCGTGTTCATTTTGTAAGTACTTCATCTATGGGACCGGTAAGTTTCTCAGAAAAACAGGGACAAGCTGCTTCAACACCTACCCAGAGCTCTTCCCTCTCCATCTGCCTTTGAAATCCTTGTAAGTCCTAGGAACCAATTTAAAATTAAAAGATCCCAATTTCAGAGAGGCTTTTCTGTCCCCCTCCCTCACCCTCCCCAAGATGGAGCGTTTTATTACACCCATTAAACTGACAAAAATGACTTTTCAGCTGGTTCACTGAAATGCCGCTTCTACAGCAGTTTAGGCAAACACTTTCCCAGACCTTTATAAAGGAAAAGTGATTCCGTATGTAATTGGATTTTTTGGCACAACAAAAATACCAAGTTATTAAAACTCTCACATGGCTTTGGATTGTGTCTTTATGGACGCTGGCATCCTCAACTGCTACAAAGACATTTTACATAAAGCAACGAGGAGCTGCATTTCCAAAGGCTTCCCAGAGGATTCAGGGACAGTTTTCAGCAAGATTTGCTCTTTGGGCAGTGAAACCCAGGAGGAGGAGGGAATGATTACACCACTTTCTTCCAATATCCTCCTTGTCTATGCACACCCACCAATATCCACATTAATTCCAGCACAAAACCCCCTCATCCCTCAGGATATTCACTGGACTGGCCACTCCACTGGGCTCTCCCTGGGAAGAGCCAAATAACCAGGCTGAAAATAGCTTATTAATCCTCATTTATTTCTTGCAGGATCCTTTCAGCCACTCCCTACCTTCAGACAGAGTTTTTACACTCCCACAGACCCCATCACTCACGGAGAATTATTTTCATTTCCTTATGCTGCCTTGTCCCAAGAAGTCAGATTTAGAGGGGTGCAGGGCACGAGGGGAAGGAGAGGAAGAAACAGTGGCTTGGGAATACAACAGGCTGTGTGCAGCATCCCTCCTCTGCCTCTGCAGGATGCTCTTCCTCAGGGTCCCACCACCACAACTTTTATCACACCAATCTTTATTAGTCACCCATTAAGGGCCAGGCTGTTCCTCCTCTTTGGTAATTAGTACGAGGTCAGATCTGTCGTGCCTTCTTCCACACCACAGACATTTATTCTTGTAGGAACTGAAAAAAGAGTTGTTCTGTAGGAAACACTGAAATCCCACTTCATGGGACTCCTGCTGAACCTCCCTTTTCCAAAATAGGAATGAGACCAATAGATCCAGCCAACCTCAACACAAAACAGGGTATCCCAAACCCGACAGCTGGGCCGACCTTCCTGTGTGCATTCCACACACATCATGTCGTGTTAACGTGAAAACTCTGGATCCAATTTGCTCACGGGAGCCTGGAGGAGCGAGCCATCCTTTAACTGTGCATTCAAAATCCTCCCAAAGTGATTTAAGAGCCACAGCACCGGGTTTGCTGTAAAGCCTCTGTTTACAAGGCTCCATGGATTCCTACAGAGCAATAAGTGATTTGCCTCCAAGTATTTGCTTTATTCCTGATCTCAGAGTGTCTCCCCCTTTCCCTGGTGATGTCTGAAGGGAACACTGTTAATCTCCCGTCCATCCCACTTTAATCTTCACCCTTCCCAGGGAAAGGCACGGCTCTGCTCCTCCTGCTGAGGAAGCACTACCTGGCAGTTATGGATTCAGGGAGTTGATTAAACCTGTGCCTTCTCTTAAAGATTCTACAGAACGATGAAGGGTATAAGACCTTTAAATCGAAGGAAAAGCTGTTTGTGTGGACAGAGCTCAGCAACCTCAGCGTGGGATTCGCTCGCAGTGGTTCTGCCTACTCAGGGATGAGTAACGTCTCCTTCGGAGCCACCCACAGACCAGGAGCTGAGGAAAACTGGGCTTTAACTGTGACAGGGCAGGAAAAGCCACTGTGTGTCGTGACCTTGCAGACACAGACTCTGAATGATGCCAGCCTTCATTGCAAGCAGTCTGTAAAACCACAGCAAACAGAGGGCAGAGAAGTGCCAAAGGAGAAATCACACTCACATTTTATGCACCAAGAGGAATCATCCCTGTACCACCCTCCAACAGTGACTACGGACAGGCAGCAGCAGGTTCCACAGGTCCTGCTTCATCCCAGCACGAGTCACCACAAGCACCTGCACAGCACAGGGGTGTCACAGTGCCATACAGCCCCACTGCCCCAGACAGGGATCTGTGCTGCCTCTCACCCTCCAGGCCAGGAATCCTCCTGGCACACCTGGGGAGCCCCACGCTGCTGCTCCAGACTGCACAGTGCAGCAACAAACGAGGGTGGAAAAGCAATGAACCTGCAGAGGAACGAACCTCCAAAAGAAAGAACCTCCAAAAGAATGAACCTCCAAAGCAATGCAACTCCAAAGGAATGAACCTGAAAAGGAATGAACCTCCAAAGGAATGAACCTGCAAAAGAATGAACCTGCAAAGGGATGAACCTGCAAAGGGATGAACCTCCAAAAGAATGAACCTCCAAAGCAATGAACCTGCCTGGAGACCCCGAGCTGCTGCCAAGCTGACACCAAGACAACTCTCCCCAAGGCAAGCAGGGCTCTGGTTTCGTTTGTTCCTGCTGTGCCCACCCTGGAAGGGCTGTTTGGCTCCGAGGAGCCCTCACAAGCCAGCCACAGCCCAGCAGCTCTGCCTGACAGAGCTGACGAGCTTTGAGGATGATGACGAGCGTGCAGGGCTCTGATGGCTGTCACAGCTTCCCCAGCCAGGGAGCCCAGTCAGGCTGTCACCAGGAAACGATAACGGGAGGCGGCATCACTCGGGATGTCGGCACAGAGCGCGTCCCCCCGTCACCCACAGCCTTCCCCGAGCAAGGCAGGCAGGGATCTTGGCATGAAGGCTTTCAAAGAGCTGCCTGCTTAACTGAGCCTGTGAGTGCATGGCAAGGCCTGTCCTCAAACAGCTGCAAACAGCACCTAATCCCACACAGAGTGGGAAAAGCAGGAGGGGCAAACCTTGGGAGCTTCTCGCATCGTGTCTGCGTTAGCCAACGCGAATGAAGACGTCAAAGAGGCAATGGGAGCACAGACAAATAATTCCAACCATGTTTTCAAGCAAAACAGCTTAGAATGAGAATGAAAACAAAGCCAGCTACAGCAACATCTCTCTGAAAGTGGGTATTTCAGGTTCTCATTACTATGAAACCAGTTAGGATTAGCTGAACAACCTCACAACCAAACTCCACAGAGCAACACAGGGCTTCTGTGACCACAGGCACTGCAGCAGGGCAGGGAAACATCCAGATGCTCTGGAGGACCGCCAGAATTAAGGACTGGGGGGGTGGATGGATGGATGGATGGATGATGGATGGATGGATGGATGGATGGATGGATGGATGGATGGATGGATGGATGGATGGATGGATGATGGATGGATGGATGGATGGATGGATGGATGGATGGATGGATGGATGGATGGATGGATGGATGGATGGATGGATGGATGGACGGATGGATGTCCACTTCCACCCAGCCAGCACAGAGAAGCCTTTGAAGCTGAGCCAGCAGCTCTCCCCCCTGTTTGACCCAGCTGGACCATTTCAACACCTCTCCACAGACAAAGGGAGCTGCAGCAAGGCAGCAATGCCTTTGGAGAAAGTCACCGTGCATTTCCAAGGTCAGGGATGTACTGGCATCGTGGAGCACATCCCAGAGCAGCATCGCTGTGATAAATACATGAAGTGAGAGCCCTCTCTCTGCAGAATTAGGGACAGATGTGCCTCTGCTTGGCTACAAAACCAAGGCCGTGGGGGCACAGGGAGCCTTTATTTCTGTGTGTTAGCCCAGAGGCTACGCGGAAAGTTCCCTTTCCTGCCCAATTCTCACAGAGCCCGACTTTGCTGCAACCCCAGCTCCAAAGCTGAACACGAGTAATGTTGAAAGTGCTCTGCCAGGGAAGCTGCCAGGCAGCCTCATTTAAAAACAGGGAAGCGGCAACAAGCAGTTCCTCATGCTTGATCCGATTACTCTGATCTCTCTTTTGACGCTGCAGACTCAGACTCGTATTTCTATTGCTGCACGGGGGGAGAAGGGGAGGGAGGGAATGTCACTTTGCTGCTTCATATTTCTTCCTTCCTGTCACACTTTGGAGAGGGGATATACACTGCAAGAGCTGGACAGGAGCGGGGGTCTGGGATGCACCCCCCTGGCAGATGAGGGGTCACACAGGAGCCAGGGGTCCCCAGGACCCCCACCCACAGTACCAGCACTCCCAGACTGGCCTTGCTGGAGCTTGCCAAGCCCCAGGATGGTCTCATGCTGTCCACGAGAAATTCATCTCTATAAACAGCATTACTGCTCCAACAAAAAGCCCCGTAAAACAAAACGCTCTGTTTCTGTACGGAATGTTGAGGTCTCTCAGGTCCAAGAGTCTCCACATTTGGGATTAGCACCCCAAGTGCATCTCTGTGACTGCAGAGGTCCAGTCAGAGCCACTGACTCAAGAGCCCTGCTGACAGCGTGGGGAATGCAATGACATTTCCATTCTGGAAGCAGACCTTGGAGGAGATCATAAATCAGGTTCAGGCGCTCACTAACTGCTAAAAGAGGACACACCACGAGATCAGAGTGCTTTATTCCAGATGTAACCTGAACCCAGGGGTTTATACACCCAACTCTTCAAGTCTGAGCACAGCTTTAGGAGGTAACGTGACCCTGTAGGCAGCCTTGGCTCTGATGGTTCATTGGCATCTCCCGGATCTGCAGGGAGGGATCTCCATCCCCCACGGCTGCCACTGCTCAGCCAAGGGCTCCAGAGGATGGGACATTTCCTAGGGAAGGCTCAAGCCAGGAGTGTAACTGCTCAGGGCAAACTTCACAGCTGGGGCTGGCAGAGGAGGAGAATTTCCAACACAGCTTCTTCCCACTGCCAAATGCACACCTGGGCTTTAAAAAATATTGGCAGCAGTTTACTGTAAAGAGATTATTCCCCCTCCAATGCTGGCACCTGACTGGAGGGGAGGGAGGACCTGGGCTGTGTCATTTGGGCAGGACCCACAAACAGGGGCAGGACCAAAGCAAACCCACCACAGACCTGCCAGAAGGCAGCACCAGCAGTCAGACTGTCTGCAGACTGACAACACCAAGGAGCTGCCAGCACTTCCAGGGACAAAAAAATACCTAAAAAAGCAAAACTAAACACATTTTCCAGTTAAGCTACAGCCCACAAAAGTTCTATATCTCTGAGCAAAGAGATGTGCCTAAGTATCTCTTTGATCCTTCAGACTGGAACTTAATGGAGTATCAAATATTCTCCTGATTCACCTTGAGAATTTGGTAAGGGCAGAGTCTTTGTAATGCTCAAGTTTTTAAACCACAGAAGAACACAGTAAATTAAAACCACACCACAGGGTAAAAATAGCCAGCCCAACCCTACAGAGGGACACTGTTGGTCTAAAATAACTGGGAGTGGAGGGCAGAAAATGTCCCTGGTATAACCCAGCCAAGTGTTTTAAATGCAAGCAGCCACCAGTCACATACTGTGGGTGAGCATGTGGAGGGCTCAGCAATGGCTCCGAGAAACCCCGAGAACCAAATTTCCTTGGGGATTTGTACTCCTAGCTGGAATTTGGAATGAGTGAAATAAACTGACATGAAACTCAGGTTTTCAGAGCCTCATTCAGCAGCACACAGTGGTTTATGGGGCTCCCCAACACCCTGCAAAGATGGGAGAGCCTGATGTACAACACAGCAGGAAAACCGAGAGGTTCAACAGGTAACAAGGACGCATGGAAGAGGAAAAGCTGTTTTCACAGCAAAAAAGGCTGATGGGTGGTCACACACGGGCAGGGCCATCAGAGGAGCAGCCACAGTATGGCAGCTGGGGCTCACCCTGCCCTTGCAAATTAAAAGCTGGAATAACTAAATCCAGCTCGTGGCTGAACCACAAAGGCTGGCTCATCTCGGCGGGGCAGGGCCCGGCACCGTGCACCCCGAGAGAGAAACCTCGTGGGATTTCCCTTCCAACTCTCCTGCCACACATCCAAACCCACCCTGCTCCCCACCACGCTGCCCTGAAGCGCCCGAGCCCACGCTGGGCGACCTTCAAAGCGTTTGTGGTGGAGCTCCCCAGGAACCGCAGCAGCAGCTGCTCTCTGCAGCGTGCAATTACACCCCGGGAAAGAGACTGATTTATGGAACTTAAACAAGTACATACCACTCCTAATTACAACATTCCACCTAGGGTCTCTCCTTCATGGCAGGCTTCCACAGTGTCCCTTGATTCGGCGCCGGTGGGTTTGCACCTCACAACGTCCCCCGGAGGAACAAGCACAACTTTTTTTTTTGGAACATGTAGCATCCAATTCCTCAGTAGACGCTGGCTGCGGGTCCAGCTTTGCTTGTGCTCTCAAACCACTGTGTTAAGTATTCACTCCCTGGCTCAGCTCCAGGGAAGGCTGCAGCCTCACGCTCCACTCCTGGAGCCTGCTCAGATCTCAGGAGCCGCAGACAGGAGCCGAAATGTTTGGATACAGGAGGGAGCCCCTGCTTTCCTGACAGAAGTACCACCAAGTGCTACCAAAACCCAGAAGAGGAACAGGTTGTCAAAACCCCTATACAAAGACTGACAACAATCCCTAGAAAAACAGCCATTCAAGAGAAACATCCAGAAAACTCTGCCTACATGCAGGAAGGTGGGTTTGCTCTGTATGAGCAAATGTGTTCTGAGGAGTACTTGGATGGTCCATTCAAACAGAGGGTGTATCCAGGCTGGAACACAGGTTTCACTCCGGGTGGCCTCAGGCAGACGCAGGGTTAAGGAGCTGACCCATTTTCCACCCAGCAATAGGGCAGAGAGCTGACCCATGGCACAGACACGGCCCCACCGGTGCTGGCAGGGCCGGGGGAAGGCTCGCCAAGCGCCCGGCTGACGGAGCCAGCGCTGTTTGATTACAAAGCCTTCTTTATTTACACACCAGGAAAGACAGCGCCAGGCAAACAAAGGCGACGGCAGCGCAGCATCAGCACAACGGCCGCTGGTGTGGCCGGGGGTCCCCGGGGCAGCGTGGTTCTTCTCTGGCCTCCTGTCACCGCGGCCACCTCTGCGCACCAGCAGCGGCCACCTGTGCCACGGGGATCCCGGCAGAGCCCAGCCCGGCAGCAGCCACCCTGGGGATGGATGGATGGATGGATGGATGGATGGATGGATGGATGGATGGATGTCCATCCTGCAGCAGGTGCTGACAGCCGCCCCCTCCTCAGAGCACAGCAGGCACGGAGCAGAGCCATCTCCTCGCCTTCCCATCCTCAGGAGCCTCCTTGGCAGTGGTTTCAAACCAGATTGTCGTGCTTATAAACCTGGGCTCAACTGCCTACACGCAAGACAAATGAGCCCAAGCTGCAACCCAGATGGATCACTTTATTCCCCAGCCCCTTCCCCGCCGCTGTTTGCGTCGCATGCAGAACGCAGCGCGCGTGTTGCTGAAGGCCAGGGACGAGCAGACTCGCCTCGCTTGCATACAAAGGCTCCTTGGAAACTCACTCTGTGTTTACAAAGGAGCCTGGCTCAGCGCAGCCGCGCTGGGAGCGCTCGCTGCATTCATGGGGGGCTCCTCCTGGGCTACTCTGGTGTCGGAGCACAACCACCACCACAACCACAACCACCCCTGGCCAGCCCCTCGCAGCTCCGTGCCACGGCCGGGTCACAGCTCCACGCCAACGCCGTCTCCAAACACCTCCTGTGGCTTCTGCTGGAAAGTTGTTCTCCCTGAAGTGCCGAGTGGCAGCGCAGACAGATTCTGAGTTCCAGCCCAGTGCTGTCCCAGCAGCCCAGAGAGAGCTGAGAGCTCTCCTCAGCCCTCACCCTGCTGCACTGGGGCACCGGGAGCGCCGTCAGCTGCAAAGCACCGAGAGCAGCTGCAGAGGAGCCACAGAAACACAGATCCACCCCATCGCTCATCCCAGGCTGCCAGCTCAGCTCCAACCAAGTCTCTCTGCTGCCTAGCGCTGCTCCAGTCCCCTCGGTGGAAGGAGGCAGCAGAACCCTCAGCATCACTCCGCATCGCAGGGTGCCACCACGGCGGTGACACAGCGCTGGCACCGCTGTGCCTCGGGTGGCAACCGTGCAGGAGACACAACAACAGCGCTCTGTGTTGATGCTGCTCCCTCACACTAATTCCCTCTCCGCTGAAGGTAACACTGTTAGCTTGGAAAAGGGGGAAAATGAGGGGAAAAAAGGAAAAAAAGAGGTCCTCAACTGTAAGGAAATTTTGCCTAAACGCAGACAGTCAGGGATTTTATCCTGTGATACACAACACAGCACCGCAAGCACAAAATATCTGTCTTACCACAACCTCAGCTGACGCCGCGCGGTGCTCCTCACCCCGGTGCACGGGTCAGGCACTGCCCCTGCGAGCCAGCATCCAGCCCTGCTTTTGTTTCCCTTCAGCAGCTCTGCGATCCCAAATCACAGTTCCACCCGTTGGCTGGGCAGCGGTGAACAGGCTGAGCCTGCCGGGGGATCGCTCTGGCCTCCAGTTAAAAACTGCTCTTAGAGAATTTGAGGTGAGCAAGACAGCAAAACAAAGGATGAACGCGGCCGTCCTACAGCAGGGCTCCTATTTCCAATCCGGGCGTCTCTCAGTACCAGGGTCCCCAGGTCACACCGGCGGCAGCGACAAACACCAAACACACACAAAAACAGCACCTTGCGACGAGACATCCGAGATGCTACAACACACGGACCGCGGGAAGCCCGGGGGTGCGGGGGAAGCGGAGCGGAGCGTTCAAAGAGCCACCAGCGGGGCTCCTTCCCTTCGCTCCCGATCCCCGGAATGGGCTCGGGGCTGCGGAGCGCCGGGATCGGGGCAGAGCCGCCCTTCGAGGATGCTGACAAGCGCAGCCCTCACCAGAACCACCAGCCCCGGCCCCGCTCGCAGGGGGAACGAGCTGAGAACCACCCCGGAGCTCTCCCCCCAGCAGCACCCCACCAAAAAGGCGGCCCGGGAAGAGCGGGGAAGGCATGGACATGTACACAGGCTGTGAATAAAGCTCTTTGTTCGCCGGGCTGGCGGCCCCTTCGTCCCCCCTTTCCTACGAGCGGGATTCAACAGATCGCTCAATGGCCTCTTGTTCTTCCCAAAGATCCCGGACACAGCGCCCGCTCCTGCGGCCGCGCCGCCCCACGGGCATGCTGGAAACGTGAACGGCGTTAACGGGGGATGCTCGAACCCGAGCCACCGGACACGAGCGCAGGTCGCTGCGGCGGCGGCCGGGCTCGGCGGGGAGCGATGCCAGGCTGGGTGGGGGGGGTTCGCCCAACGCACCGGGGACACCGCGGGTGCCACGGAGGGGACCCAACCGGCTCCGCTCGGGGGGCCTCGTTAGCCTCATTTAATTAGCGCCCGCTCCAGCCGCAGCGCCCGAGCCGGGCGATCGCCCCGAGGGCGCACAGCCGGGCGGGGGGCGCGGCTGCGACGGGGGGCACCGGGGGGGGGAGCAGAGGAAGGAGAGAGAAGGCAAGGAAGGGAGGGAGGAAGAGGGAGAGCGAGAAGAAGAGGGAGAGCGAAGCGTCGCGCAAGTTCCACTCAGATTCCAACAGGTTCCCCGCTCCCGCAGGGGTGCAGCATCCCCGCGCCGCCGCAAACACCGGGGGGGCGGAGATGGGGGGGGGGGGATAGAGGGGACGCGCAAAGCAATTAGTTTTTAATTGCGGGGCCGCTGATGACCCCCCGGGGCAGCGGGAGAAGCCGCTTCCATGGAAACCGGCAGCGGCTGCCCGCACCGCGCCTCCACGCGCGGGTGAGCCCGCCCGCCGCTCCCGCCGCCGGGGGCGCTTCCCCGGGACCACCGCGCGTTCCGGCCACGACCGAGAGCGGGCGGGCTCGCCCGGGACCCGCCGCAACCGGGGGGTACCCGAGCGCCGCCGCGATCCCCGAGCGCGAACCGCTCCCCCCCCCGCCATCCCCGCGCCGCCCGCCCCGGTACCGCCCTGCGCCGTGCCCGTGCAGCGGGGACGCACTCCTACCTCGGGGGATGATGGCGGCGGCCGAGAGGAGCAGCAGGAACAGCGGGTGGAGAACAGGGGGCCGCCGCCGTGCCGGGGGCAGATGGGATGGGCGCGACTATGACTCGCCGGGCACCTGCCTACGATCTGCCGCCGCCGCGCCCGCCCGCGGGGATGGCGCGGTACGGGGAGGGGCCACGGGGACCAAGCCCCGCGCACCGCCCCGCGCGGGCGGGGGCAGCGGGCGGGGAACGAGCGCGGAGGGCCGACCCCGGGCGACGGGCGGCAGCTCCATTGGTGGGGCCGTCGACCGCACGCCGCCGCCCGCCCCGACACCGCCGCCGTTGTCCCACGTCCAAAGACGCCCCCCGCCGGGGCGCGTGTCCCACTCCCACCTCCTGAAGCCATCCTCCTACCGGGTGGCCACACGGCATCCTCCCCCGACCAGCGCCTCCGTACGGAAGGAGCCCCCAGAAAAATCCCGCGGCAAGCTTGTGTGTACCCCCGGAGGGTCTCGCTTGAGCAACTCTCTGCCCCGAGAATCCTCCGGGGGAACGTGTCCCCCCGCCCAAGCACCCCGTGCCGGTCCCCGCCGCCCGCCAGGGCGGCGAGGCCGAGACCCTGGAGGCCCCCCCCCCCGGGTGTTGAGCATGGCGGTCCGGGGGGAAAATGAGAAAGCGGATGATAAGAGGCCGGAGCCCACCAGCCCCCCCGGTGGCGGCGGCGATCGGGGCTGGTAACCGCAGCCCGGCAACACGTTCGCCTTCCCACGGCGATTCGCACCCGCGACAACCGAGTCCCAAACGGAGCAAATAAAAACGAGTTAAACCCCCGGAATTGCCCTGCCTTCCAACTGCGGGCTCGGGCTGACCGTAAAACACGGCAAGCGGGGTCACCGGGGGGATTATTCCGACCGGGAAGGTCGTAGTTTTAACCCCATTCGGCACACAGGAATGGAACACGATCGCTGACCAAGGGTCCATGCAAGCGTTAATGGAGCAAAGGCAGAGGATGTAAATATTCCAACCTTATGAATTAGGTTATCCAAGTTAACTGAGGAGGTGAATTGTCAGTTCAACTTTATCATCCCAGATTGCAAGATGAGGTTTTAAAACCGCCCGGGGCAAGCAGAGTTCACACTGGGGGCGGAGAGAGAGCTTTCCCCTTGGAATGTGAAACCAAGCTGGTTTCACCCAAGACAACCCAAAATGCTGCTGCTGGAATTGGGCTCTTTGGGGCATCACCGCCCTGTCTCCCCATTCCCACACATCTCCATGCTGACACGCTTCAGTCCATAGCGTGCAACCATCTGTTTCTGCAACCAAGCAGAGTTTTGGGCAACATAAACCATAACACCTCATAACTGAGGCCGCTTTCAACTATCCAGATAGTGAGGGAAAGCCTTGTGGATTCGGGGACCCCAAATCCCTCCTCTACCAGAAGGGACTTCGCCCACCTAACCCGAGCAGAAGCAGCTCCAGCGGGTGCTGGTGCCCATCCCTATCAGGTAAGCCCTGTGTGCCCGTCCCTATTACTCAGTGCATGCAGCCCCCTGCCCGGTATCACCCCAACCCCAAAAAAAACCCCCAAATTGCGAAACCCGCTGGTCTCGACATCAATGAGAGACAACCCGTAGTTGAACTAAACCAGGTTACATATTCAAGTATTCTGAGGGCGAGGACACTAAGTAGGGAAATTACAATGTGACTAATAAATGATATATCAACAACAGGCTAAGCAACCAGCAAATTATGCTGGAATGGCGGGGAGAGATAGGAATGCATATTTCAAATCCTGAACTTAGGAAGCCTCCCTACCCCCGAGTCTCGTTGCAAGGCGACGGAAGGGATCGGGAGGCCTCTAAACTGGACGATTGTCGCTGGAGGACTGCTTAGGCCTTGAATTAGGCATCAACTTTAATTTCAAGAGGGGAAGCGTTTCCTCTGAGCTTGGAAGTTAGCCTCAGATTATTGGCCCAGGTGTTTAGCAGTGATGGGGGGACTGCAGCGCGAGGCCCGTTGGCAGTGATTGAACAGTGCACTTAAAATCACACACCAGCAGGCCAGGGACAGCACGGAGCGGGGGTGCCATGGGCCCCGAGCGTTGGTGCACAGGGCCCCGGGGGCCACGAAGGACCACAAAGACCCGACTACAAAGACGTGGAGCAGGGGTGTAATTGGAGGGTGTTAGGGGTGAGTCACTCCCGGTACTGCTGGCAGATGGTGGGCACCTCACTTCCAGATCAGTGTGCCAGGGGATGCTGGGAAAGCTCTGTGCGCTCTGGAGCAAGCATAAGGAAAACCACGGGCCAGCCATGCACTGTGGTGCCATCCAGCATTTGGGTGAGGAGAGGAGCCATGCCCGAGGAGGCTCCAGGACGTGCTCTGAGCTGCGGGGCCTGTGGGGCTGTGTGCCGGCGATCTTACAATCCAGCGCCCAAGCAACACAGCTGCAAGCTGTGCATGCCACCCTAGAGAGATAGCATGAACATGTGTACGATAGTGGACTGGATTCAAGGTGTTAAATGCGCTCTTCGATCAATGTGTGGCAAGTGAAGTGTACTACCTTGCGGCGCTGACCTACGACACCGTGTAGCCACAGACTATGTGGCTCAGGGAGCCGTTTCTATGTGTTTCCATTCTGGCCCTCTTCCCACAGCGGCCGGCTCCAGTGTGTGCCATATATGAGCTCGCTATCGCTTGCTGGAGAGGGGTGGGCACGCCGGGTAGTTTTTCGGAGGTTCGCTTACTGGGCAGCTTGTCTCGTGTCAGTCACGACTTGCAGCCGCAGCTGCTGATGAAGCTTCGGAGCACTGGTCGCCCTTCACGCTAGTGTGTCCCGCCTTCATTTCCCATGGTGTCCCTTGGGTCCGGGGGCGGGTTGGTCAGAGCTTTCTTTTGTGTGGATTTCCACCTCCCCGTTCTGTGGGCATATTGTATCCTATGATATCAAAACCCATAATGAGTTATTGATATATGTTATG
>CM031877.1:1749960-1772261 GCA_018697195.1 Certhia americana
GCTCCTTCCCTTCGCTCCCGATACACGGAATGGGCTCGGGGCTGCGGAGGCCGGATCGGGGCAGAGACGCATTCGGGGATGCTGACAAGCGCAGCCCTCACCAGAACCACCAGCCCCCGGCCCCGCTCGCAGGGGGAACCGAGCTGAGAACCAAAACGGAGCTCTCCCACCCAGCAGCACCCCACAAAAAGGCGGCCGGGAAGAGCGGGGAAGCATGGACATGTACACAGGATGTGAATAAAGCCTTTGTTCGCCGGGCTGGCGGCCCTTCGCCCCCCCTTTCATACGAGCGGGATTCAACAGATCGCTCAATGGGACTCTGTCTTCCCAAGATCCGGACACAGCGCACGCTCCGGCGGCCGTGCCGTCACCCCAAGGGATGTGGAACGTTGAAAGGCGTCTAACGCGGGGTGCTCGAACCCGAAGCCACCGGACCAGAGCGCAGGTGCGCTGCGGCGGATGCCGGGCTCGGCGGGGAGCGAGGCCAAGCTGGGGGGGGGGCGGTTCGCCCAACGCCACCGGGGACACCGCGGGTGCCAACGGATGGGGACCCACACGGCTCAGATCGGGGGGCCTCGTTAGCCTAGTTATTAGCGCCCGCTCCAGACGCAGCGCCCGAGGCCGGGCGATCGCCCGAGGGCGCACAGCCGGGAGGGGGGCGGCGGCTGCGACGGGGGGAACAGGGGGGGAGAGCAGAGGAAGGAGAGAGAGGCAAGGAAGGGAGGGAGTAAGGGGAGAGCGAGAAGAAGAGGGAGAGCGAAGCGTCGCGCAACGATTCCACTCCGTTCCAACAGGTTCCCCGCTCCCGCAGGGGTGCAGCATCCCGCGCCGCGCAAACACCGGGGGGGCGGAGATGGGGTGGGGGAATAAGGGGACGCGCAAAGCAATTAGTTTTTCATTGCGGGGCCGCTGAGACCACCCCGGGGGCAGCGGGAGAGCCGCTCCATGAAACGGCAGCGGCTGCCCGCACCGCGATCCACGCGCGGCGTGAGGGCCCGCCCGCCGCTCCCGCCGCCGGGGGCGCTTTCCGGGACCAACGCGACCCGTTCCGGCCACGACCGAGAGCGGGCGGGCTCGCCCGGGACCAGCAGCAACCGGGGGGTTACCCGAGCGCCGCCGCGATCCCCGAGCGCGAAAAACGCTCACCCCGCCGGCCATACCCCGCGCCGCCCGACCGGTTACCGCCGCGCCGTGCCCCGTGCGCGGGGAACGCACCTTCCTACCTTCGGGGGATGATGGGCGGCGGCGAGAGGAGCAGACGGAGCAGGGGAGGCGCCGGGGCGCCGCCGCCTCTGCCCGCGGGGCAGATGGGCTGGGCGCGACCCGCATTCGACGGCACCTGCCTCGCTCGCCGCCGCCGGCGCCCGCAGAGGGCGATGGGGCGTCACGGGAGGGGACACGGGGACACGCCCGCGCCCGCCCCCGCGCGGGACGGGGGGCGCGGGCGGGATACGAGCGCGGACGGGCCCGGACCCCGGGCGAACGGGCGCAGCGACAGGTGGGGCCGTGACCCGCACCGCCGCACCGCAACCGCCGTTTGTCCCCAGTCCCCAGCCTGCCCCCTCGCCGGGGGCTGCGGTCCCACTCCCACCCCCTGAAGCATCCTCCTCCCGGGGTGCCACCCCGGCATCCTTCCCCCCGACAGCGCTCTCCGTCCCGGCAGGAGCCCCCGAAACATCCCCGCCGTCAGCTGCGTGTATCCCCCCGGAGTGTCCGTGCGCCCTCTCTGCCCCCGAGCATCCTCCCGGTGGGACCGTGTCCCCCCGCCCCAGCACCCCCGGTGCCGGTCCCCGCCGCCCGCCCGGGCGGGCCCCGAGCCGCTGGAGGCGGTGTTGAGCCTTGGCGGCTCCGGGGAAGCGGAGAGGCCGGAGCCCACCAGCCCCCCGGTGGCGGCGGCGATCGGGGCTCGGTAACCGCAGCCCGGCAACCCGTTCGCCTTCCCGGCGGATTTCTCACCCGCGCAACCGAGTCAAACGGAGCAAATTAACGAGTAAACCCCCGGAATTGCCCCCTGCCTTTCCCCTGCGTGCTCGGCTGTACCGTAACACACGGCAAGCGGGGTCACCGGGGGATTCATCCCGACCGGGAAGGGTCCGAGTTTTCCCCCCATCCTCGGCACCAGGAATGGAACATAGAATCGCTGACAACGGGTCCATGCAAGCGTTAATGGAGCAAAGGCAGAGGATGTCAAATATTCCCAACCTTATTAATTAGGTTATTCCAAGTTAACCTGAGGCAGGTGAATTGTCAGTTCAACTTTATCATCCCAGATTCTGCCAAGCTTGAGGTTAAAACCGCCCGGGGCAAGCACTGAGTCACACTGTGGGGCTGGAGAGAGAGCTTTCACCCTTTGGAATGTGAAACCAAGCTGGTTTCACACCCAAGAAAACCCAAAATGCTGCTGCCTGGGACTTGGTTTGGGGCATCACCCTGCCCTGTATCCCCATCTCCCCACACCACTCTCCCATGATGACAAGCCTTTCAGCTCCATAGCCGTGCCAAACATCTGTTTCCTGCTCAACAAGCAGAGTTTTGGGCCACCATAACCATCACAACTCCACAACTGAGGCAGCTTCACTATCCCAGATAGTGAGAAAGCTCTTGTCTGATGCTGGGACCCCAAATTCCCTCCTCTCCAGAAGGACTCCAGCCCCACTAAACAGAGCAGAGCAGCTCCAGGGGCTGCTGTGCCATCCCGTATCCAGGTATCCTGTGTGCCCGTCCCTAATTACACAGTGCAGCCCCCCCTGCACGGTATCACACATTGCGACCCGCTGCGGCTCAGACATCAATTGAGAGACAACCCGTATTAACTAAACAGGTTTATAATAATTCAAGTATTCTGAGGGCGAGGACAATAAGTAGTAGGAAATACAATTTGCATAATAAATATCAATATCACAACAGCTAAAGCAAACCATGACAAATTATCTGCTGGTAAATGGCCGGGAGATTATAGAATGCAAATTGCAAATCCTGAACTCTAGGAAATGACTCCCCTAACCTCCCGCGTCTCGTGCAGCAGACGGAGAGGGACTCGGGATGGACTCAAACTGGCGATGTTCCTGCTGGAGACGTCTTAGTGCCTTGCATTATGCATCAACTTTAATTTCAAGAGGAAAGCGATTTCCTCTGTCCTGGAAGCTTAGCCTCAGATTATTTGTCACAGGGTGTTTAGCAGTGATGCGGCTGCAGCGCGAGGCCCGTTGGCAGTGATTGAAAGCTGCATTAAATCAAATCACCAGCAGCCAGGGACAGCACGGAGCCGGGAGTGGCACTGGGAGCGTGGGCACAGGCCCTGGGGCACGAAGGACCACAAAGACTGAGCTGACCCACGGGCAGCAGGGGTGTAATTGAGGGTGTTAGGGGATGAGGTCACTCCCTGAGTCCTGCTGGCAGAGTGGGCACTCACTTCTCAGACTCACTTGTGCCAGGGATGCTGGAAAGCTCTGTGCCAGCTCTGGAGCAAGGCATAAAGGAAAACCCAAGGGCCAGCAATGCCTGTGGTTGCCACTCCAGAACTTTGGGTGAGGAGAGGAGCCAGTGACAGAGGAGAGCTCCCAGGACGCTGCTCTGAGCTGCCGGCTGTGAGGGCTGAAGTGCTGCATGCCCTGAAATCCAGCTGTCCCCAAGCCACCAGCTGCAGCTGTAGCCATGCCCACACCAAAGATCAGCTTTCCTTGCCTTGACATGGGTCAAGAGCGGCAGGAATTCCTCCTGGGAGCCTCACCCGTGCCACTTGGAGACCCTTCCCATGTGTCATTCTGGCTCCCCCCGCTGTGGTTTAGCGCATCTCAAAGACCAGATGGTGTTTTTGCATTTTAAACCAAATAAGCCATTGTTTGTTAATTCAGCCTTTAAATCAGAGCAGAAATGAACTTAAAAATGAGAATTCCAATCTGTGGTATAATTCCAGAGTCAGAGCCAAGCCCCACAGTTTCAGACACAGAGAGAAAGGCAGGAGAAGGATAAAGGCGATTTGTGCTCCATCCCCCCTGTGACACAGCACAGGACAGTGGCTTGGACATGCTTGGAGTGGCATTTGGAAGCAGAATGAAGCCTTAGATCCATGGATGAGCAGCAGCTGCTGTCAACACTCTGGGCCAGGGGTTGGAGCAATCCTGGGGCAAATTGGCACCAGTCCTGCCATTGGGAACGGTCTGAGGGGACACAACATCACCCAAGGGGTGGCTAATTACAAGTAACTGGCACTAATTACATCCACTGCAGGAGAACCTATGGCAGAAACCATTTTCGGATGGGGTTACAAACCCGATGGTCAATTAGTTCCCTTTCCTTGGTTTCACAGATGGACAAAGGGAGCCAAGGTGCTGTTCCCTACATCCCTGTAAGAAGGGGAAAAAAAAGAATCCAAAGCCACCCAAGTTTTCCCCTTAGAAAAGGGCGATCCCACAGAACTCCAGGTACAGCAGGAGCTGCCATTCCTGCGTGGCTCTTTGAGCCTCACATTAAAGGTGCTGCAGACACCGCGACCAAACCTCTTCCCCCACGCCTGGCAGTGTTTGTTCTCTCACCATTTTCTGTCAAGAGAAATAAAACAGTTGTCGATCTTGGGGAAAGCGCCGGCTCTGAAATTTTCAAAGAGCTGCACGGAACTTTAGCCACACAATCCACATGAAAGCGGCGCGGGGCTAAATCCTGTGTAACTCTTTGGAAATGGAGGAGTTTTGTCAAAAGGAGTCTGCAGAAGAAATAATCAAGTTATGGCATTTCGGATTGAATGCCTCGCCTGAAATACGTCTCGGCGTTTGTGGGGTGTGCCGTGTCCCCTCCTCTGATGGGACCCCCCAGAGCATCTCCTCACTCCTGTCCCCAGCCTGGGGAGCCCAGAAACACCTCCTTAAAGATCAGGTAAAAGTGCAAAGCCTCATTTCCAGGCTTTCATGTGCTGTGACAAAGTTGTCGTTGGCCACGCTCTCCCTCTATAAATTCAGGGTTTAGTTACAGCACAAATCACTCCCAATATATTTTATTTATCTGCCTTCCGCTGCAATGAGCAACGAATTTGTTCAAAGTTTCCAGAGGTAGAACAGAAGCTGAAGCTCAGAGCTGTGCCAAGGACAGAGGGAACGTGGGGTTGTCCAGTTCCAGCAGGGCTGGGAGCTCTGGGGGTTGGTGCCCAGTGCTGTCACCCACAGCAGTGCTGTCACCTCTGTACCACACATGTGCTGGGCACACGCTGCAATCCCCAGATTTTCACACAGAATCTGCACAATCTGCAAATTCACGCAGAATCCAGTCCAATACCCACTGGATATTCCCATTAGCCCCTTTCCTACAGGTGTGGGGGGCTGTTTTTAAATTTTCATTTTTG
This sequence comes from Certhia americana, assembly GCA_018697195.1. Lineage (NCBI taxonomy): Eukaryota > Metazoa > Chordata > Aves > Passeriformes > Certhiidae > Certhia > Certhia americana. The sequence continues at coordinate 1,755,296 of CM031877.1, forward strand.
TTTCTAGAGCTAAAAGATTCCATTTAATTATTTTTGAGCCACGAGTGTGACAATAAAACGCAAAAGTCTTTTGATTTTGGAGCAATCCTATTGAAGATCTGAGGGGCTGTCATCAGTGCAGCATCAGTCTTCATTATCTGATTCTTTTTTCAATTGGCTGAGCTTTACAGAGCACAGGGCTCTTTCAACAGGATGATAAAGGGGTATTTGAAATAAACAGAGAGAGTCCCCAGCCAGCGAGTACCTCGGATTGCTGTGGACTGTGACTTAATGCTAACTCCTGTGAACTCCGGCTTTTTATCTTTTAATAAAAAAGCCATACAGATGGGATTCTTTGCTCAACTAAAACCTTTGTTAAAAAAAAAAGAAAAAACCCAAACCCTAAGGAACAACAGATACTAAAAGTATAAAAGTTCTCCCTGAGCAAAGCCTCTTGCATGGATTTATTCAAGACCTCCCCAAAAAAAAGAACATTTCCATGGCACTGATGGTTGATGTGTTCTGTCCCAGCCCTAAAGAGGAGTGGGCTGGCTCCAGCAGGGGTGAGAGACACTGCTCTGACTCACCCCGCTATGGGGCAGGGGTGTTTCCAACCCTGGGACACCTGAGTTTACCCAAAAGTCTCCTTTTTGCCCCAGATCCAGCCTCGCGTTTTGGCACAGGGAGCTGCTACGACTGTGGCATTTAGAGCCTGATAAGGTGTAGGCTCCAAACACTCCCTTTCCTCTCATCTCCAAGAAGCACAACCAGAAAGGTTAAAGCTCCCCAGTCTGCTGAAACAAGATGAAATATTTTCAGATGGTTTTAAAGAAACCAGATTATTCCCCAGTGTAAGGGTAAAAGCAGGGCCAATCCAGCCAGCCTGGCTCCCCTGCCAGCCCAACCTTTTTACTGCTGGAGAATGAGGAGTAAGCTACAATTCAGATTTTTTTAAATTTTTTTTTTTAAACATGCATCTAATTGAGAAAGGAAAGGGACAAATCATTTTACGCTCTTGCATCATCCTTCCTGCAGATGAGTCTCTAATGCACCCGCGCCATAAAACGCAGGAACTGTGCCCTCTGCATGTTGTCGTGACAAATTTCAAATCAAGAGGGTGCTTGAATGGGATTTATTACAATTGGAAGACAAGAAATGGTAATCTTTATGAGCCAATGACACAGAGCCTTATAATAGGAGAATGAAGTATCATTTTAAATGTAAAGCAAATTAGATTACTGGGGTCAAACCCTTCTACAGAGACATCATGTCTTCAGAGTGCCTCGTGCATTTGACATCCTCTTTTCAGGTTTCACATTAGCATTTAAGTGTTTTTTAAGTGTGTTTAATATTCTTATAGGAGAAAAGTGCCTGGAAAAGTCAAGACACTGAGATCACAGTGAGGGGAGGAAGGAAGACATCAAAATAAGTGCCAGGGAAGCCACAGCCCTGTGTGAGGAGGGGCTCCAGCACCACTGACACTGGTTCAGCACAGTCCACTCATGAGCTCAGCCTGTGTCCTACAGCAGAGCTGGCGTCAGCTCCACTCCCCACCCCAGCACACAGGTTTCAGTGTCAGCATCTGCTGGGAGCAGCCAGGGACACTCTGGCACTGCCAGCCCAGTCCCACGCTCCAGACAGGCACCACAGCAAATCATTTGGGGTTTTTTGTTTGTTTGTTTTATATAAGCTGCTGGGAGAAAGAAGAAATCCCCCCCTTTTGATCCCATCAAAGGCCTTATCTTCCCCACCACATGATGTCTCCATGGGTGTTGTCTGCCCCACCTACATTCCCCAAAACCCAGCTTCATCCCAGTGGTGCTGTTTGACCCTGGGGTTTGGAAACATCCAAAAGGTGCAGAAGCAGCAGACACTGGTTCCCCAAACCACAGCACAGGGTTTGAGTCTGCTAAAACATTCTGCTCCTCATCTGCACAAAGTGAGCCTCATAAAGTGACCTCTAAGGACACCAGCAAATCCAGTGAGAGTATCCATAAATACACAGTTACCAGTGCAGGACTGCTTTTCCTTCTGGTACCTCACTCCTGCAAGAGGCAGCAGGTCCTCAGCCAAAAAGTGAGGCTGAGATGATTACACCAATGTGAATAAACACCTGAGCACACAATGCAAAAGTGGGGCCGTTCCTCTGATTTCAGAGACTGCACATCTTAATCATCTGTCAACACCACACGTACCCGAGCGCGGAGCAGAGGAGAGGTCTCCCAGAAGGGATCCAAACACTGCACATGAAAGGAAGAGCCTTACTTAGCCTAGAGGGAATTTCAAATGAGGTTCAGCATTACTGCAGCTCTCCCTGTCAGGAGCAGTTAGGTTTTCACTGACTCCTTTTGTACCAGCCGGGCTCCCTTTGAAGAATTCGCAAACATCTTCACCTTCAGCTCCCATCTGCGCTCTGGCTCGTTCCTGGCGTGGTGCTAGAGCTCCAAAGGCATAGCCAGGGCTGGGACCCAGCTGCAGCAGGTGCTGGGCAGCAAACAGGAGTTTACCACTCCTGCCCCAGAAAAGCTGCTCATCTCAGCAGCCAGGTGAGGGGCCAAGACAAACACTGCTGGAGGGTCAGAGGGAGAAGTTGGCCCTGGCACGCTGCTGGCCAGAGCTGACAGCCCAGGAGCGTTCTTGGTGCTGCTCCAGGACACACACCAGGGTCACCAACCCCTCAAATCAGAACAAGGACACTCTGTTGAGACTCAGTCCTCGCCTTTCCACCTGCCCTCCTCCTCAGCGGGGAGCATCCTTCTTGTTCATCACGGGAGACAGGCTGTGGGCATCAGCACAGGCTGGGGAGAGACACAGCGGCTGCTACAGACACAGCAGGCAGGGAAAATCTCAGTGTGCACCTTCCCTGAGGTGAAGGGCAAAGATCTCACAGGGGTGCTCACAAAAGCACCCCAAAGTTATCTTCTTAAGCAAAAGGCTTTGCCTGATTTGGGGATTTGGGAGGGCACAAAGGGGCAGGCTGATCTCCAAATGGACTTTGGGGGATAAAAGGAGAGCTGTGCTTTCCAATTCCAATGGGATTGCTGGGCTTGCCAGCCACCAGCCAGGATTGCATTGCAAAGCTCCTGCCAGTCCCTGAGCTGGAGGGATGAGACCCTGAAGTCCCTGAGCACAGCCACCCCCTGCTCAGCATCCTCCGTGTCCTTCTGCTGCCAGCAGCACACCAGGCTCTGTGCATGGAGCCACTGTACACAAACACACCACACACACATGGGTTTTAAACATGCATCTTAGCCTGGTAATTGTGGGGCTTTTGTAAGCTTGTCTCAACTCGCCGACAGCTACAGAGGAAAACATAATTCGTTAACTCCACGCGAGTATTAAAGAACAAAGCTGGAACTCCCATACAATTATATTTTATCTCAGAGCAAGGTGAAATCATTAGATATTAGTGAAGTGCAGTGGCACAAAAATGATCTGTTAGTGGGGGTTCATTACATTGTATTTCCAGAGCCAGGAAGATCAATGTGTTCATGCATCATGAATTAGTCTCATGCCTTCGTCTTCGCTGCTCTCCGGAAACCCAACATGATCTATCGCCAGCCATACATCATTGTTTCAGCGTCGCACAGCAATGACAAAGCTCCAGTTTCCACTTGTCACGCTGACCAGCTGCATTTTTCTGCACAAGAGACAAAAAATGTCGAGGAGGAGGAAGAGGGTCATTTCTGGGCCAGGCTTCGCAGTAAATCTCAGCCCTTCAAACCTCTCCTGTTTCTGTAGATCCATCACTTTTATAATCTGTGCCTAAACTTGCTTTCCTTGCTTATATCCAATGCCGGGGAGAGCTGAGGGAAATTGAAGGAATAAATCCATTAAGGGATTCTGCTGAGCGCCTTCCTGCTGGTGCAAAGCTCTGCCTCCTTGGGCACATCCTCTGGGCTTGTGTCTGGAGCAGAGGGGTTCCCATCCCTCAATCCATTTGTCCTCTCCCCCTCTGAGTCAATAAGAAAATATCACTTTCCCAACCCCCTGTCGGTGTGAGTTCTCTGGAAGGGCCTCCTCTGCTCTTTCATGGTTCTCCCCTCAGTCACCCTGACCAGGAGATGCTGCCTCCACCTTTGCTCACCACCAGCCAGGGAAAATTCCTCTTTTTTCCTGCTGTCTGATCCAGTCAGGAGTTTGACTGTCTGCTTTTCCCTCTTGGCCACAGAAACACCCACGGCTGCACACTGCAATTAATGATGGAGGGACAGGCAGAGCATGGCAGTCGTGTGGCTTCTCCCACCTCCAGCACTCGTCCCCTGCCCAGGCTGGAGCAGCTGCACAGCCCATGACTCTGATGTCCCCTCACCACCCCAGAGCATCTCTGAGATGTCACTGTCCCTACTGACAGGGCACTGAGCTGATGTGTTCAGCCCCACAGAAGCTAAGACAACACCTGTGTCTCCACCACTGCCCTCTCCCCTGCTCTTGAGCATCCAGGCAGAGCAGAGGGGCTGTGCCCTGCCCACCTGGAGGGTGGGTGGGTGGGTGGGCAGGAGCTGCCTTGGCACTGCCAGCCCCCCCCACCCAGCTAGCAAGCACAGGCCAGGCTGCAGTGTTTGTTTTTTTGAACCCATTGATCAGCACTGTTTGAAACATGACAGTGTGCCAATACTTCCCTTGTTACGTGACAGATGACTGCACGGACCCAGGGCTAATGCTGCTCTCGCTCCTTATTATTCACTAATGCTCACAAAGCAGCTGACAGTGGGCTGAGCTCTTTAGGGCAAATCGTTTCTTTCCTGGCCTCTGATGCTTTCAAGGCAATGATTCAGCCATGGCTGGTCCCTCAGACTCCGTTTGGGTTTGTCTGAACACCTGCCCTCCCCACCAGGAGGGAGCTGCCAATCCTTCTATGGCTTCCCCAGGGAATCCCAGAATCACTGAGGTTGGAAAAGAACCCCAGGACCATCGAATCCAAACTGTGACCAATCCCAGAGCACTGAGTGCCACATCTGCTCCTTCCTTGGACACCTCAAGGGATGGGCACTCCAAACCTCCCTGGGTAGCTTCAATGCCTGACCCCCCTTTCCATGGGGAAATTCCTCTCAGTGCCCACCCTGAGCTGCCCTGGCACAGCCTGAGGCTGTTCCCTCTCCTGTCCCTGTTCTCTGGGAGCAGAGCCCAACTTCCCCTGGCTGTCCCCTCCTGGCAGGGAGCTGTGCAGAGCCACAAGGCTCCCCCTGAGCCTCCTTTGCTCCAGGCTGAGCCCCTTCCCATCTCCCTCAGCCAGAATTACTGTCCCAATGCTCCCTATCAGCCCATCACCTGTCCCTCTCCATCCCCTGGCCGGGGCAGTGCTCCAGCCCTCGCCCTGGCCGTGGCTATTGACGGCGGCGAGCAGGGAGCCTTTCAGTGCCTCTTTGTTGGTTTTAAACAATGACTATTGCCAGAGCTATTTTCGCTTCCTCTCCCCCGCTTGCCCCCTCCATACAGCGCTGGGGCTCTTTTTTTTTTAACTTTTTTTTTTTTTTTTTTTTTAAATCAATGGGCTCAGATAGCGCCGTACTCAAAGTGACCTTTCGAATCCCAGCCGGAGCCAGGTCAGCTCAAATTGTGCTCTCCGCCCCCGCAGAACATGAAAGCCTTTTCATTTCTGGCTGAAGGGCCGGGGAAGAGCACGGCTGTTTTGAGGACATCCACTGTGAGCCCGAGCCTGGCAGGAACAATCATCGGTGGCATCCTGCCCTCGGCGGCAGCGCCGCTCCGCCGTGACCGGCACCGTTCTCCACCGCAGCCTGATTTTTTACCCACCCCATATCTGTGCTTGGAACAGCAGCTGAGATACCCAGCTGAAGTCCTGACACCTGAAAGCACGTGGAAATCCAGACAAACCTGAATTCTGTCTGCACAGGGGGGTTGGCAAGCATCCCACCGAACACGCCTGGCAGGGAAGCGCAGCTCTGAAAGGCTCCAAGCCTTCTCGGGGCTCACAATCAGGCAGGTATTCTGTCTGCTGGGAAACCACAAACCTCACTTTCGTGCCCTCCAGTCCATAATTCTCACACACACCACACTAAATCCTGGCATCTGCCTCAGCTGCAGCACCACACCATGAATTCCACGAGCCCCATGGATTCCCTGTGCCCCCCGTTTCCAGGTTAGACAGTTCCCTCCAGCAAAGAGAAGGAACAGAGCGAGGCATGCCATGCTCAGCACAGGCAGGAGCATCTCCTCTCACAGGGAAGCAGGAACAAATTGCTTCTGTTTCTTGAAACCTCTTCCCAGGTGTACTTTGCCCTTTCCAGATGGAGAGGGGAGTCGGCTGGGCTCTGACAGCGCTCTAAATTCCCCTCTGTTATGGCACCGCAGACAGCCCCTATCAAACACATCAGCCACAAAGACACTCCTTAGTGGAAATGACCAAATATGCTTTGCCCAGGATGCCCTCCTTAGGGAATGATATCTCAGGGCTCTGCTTACCCCAGCCTTGTGCTGCCCCATGCCTCTGGCACCAGAGGGTCACCCTGGAAGTGTGACTGCTGTCAGCATCACCTCAGCCCTTCCCTGGAATGCCGTGCCAGACCAGCTCGTTAGCACTCAGGCATTAATCCATGGGCCAGAAATGCAGGGAGCACAATGGCAAAAGAGCAGCGCTGTACTGATGCAGTTTGGAAAAAGCTGTTTGCTCTCTACAGCAAGCATCCTGCTCTCCCAGCAGAAATCCTTCTTCTGCTGCCTGAAGTGGGGGTTTTTGCCATTTTGTTTCAAAAGGATGCTCACCACCTTTTAGCATTTCACTTGAAAGTGAGGATCTCAATGGTCTTCCCTACTCAGTGCTTAAATGGGTAGCTTGCTAATTATTTACTTGACCACTTACGCTTCTAATATCTGCAAATGGGTTTCAATTTTCTCATTATTGGGAATTAGTCAAAAAGACACTGTGTCACTACAAAAAATCAATGGCTTTGATCATATTTCCTTTGCCACTATTGGATGTTTACAATTTAAGCTGTATTAAATTACAATTGGCTTCAGAGGTCCAGATCTTATCTGAGCTGATTTGCTTGGTGAGTGGAGGGGTCACAGAGTTGAACTCAAGACTTGTTGGACTTGATCCCAGCCAGCTACTGATAAAGAAAACAAATGTTTTAAAGATAGGGAAGGGGTGGGGAGAAAGCTTATCCTCGGCGGGGTTGGTGAGTTGTGGGCATATCCCCAGAGCTTGCCATGGCTCCAGTAAGGAGGAGCTGCTGGAGATGAGGTGGCTGCTCCTGCAGCTGGGGAGCAGAGCTGGAATCCCTGGGGCTGTTCCATCGGGAACAGGGCTCCTGGACCCATGCATATCCCACCCCTCACAGGCCCTGACCCCAGCAAGGATCCTCCAGGTGGAGCAGAGGCCCCACCAGCCACCCCCACCCTGCCCAGGTGCCCAGGGAGCCAAAGCAGGGAGTGACCAACCCTCACGGGCAGGCTCTGAAGTGGCATCACCCAGAGATGCAAACCCTGCTCTGGACATTTTATCTGATTCCAGAGCCTCAGGGAATGCAGGCCACAGCACAAGGTGCTACAGGGCTCCATAAATATTCAAAAGAACAAAAACCAGGCTCAGTTTGACAGGGACCTGGCTCGCTGTGACTTGGCCCTCATCCTCTCCTTTGCCTGTGCTGGGATCCTGGCCACTCTGCGTGTTTTAAATTAATATCCGTGACTCTCCTGCCTCCCTGGCAGCACCTTGGCTTCTCAGTGAGTCACAGCAGGCCACCGAGCTGGGACAAAGCCCTGCCTGTGTATCTCACTCACCTCTCCAGCCTTTGTATGTGGCTTTGTCTCCACGGTGCTTTTGTGGAGAGACATGCACGGGCTTCTCTTTCCTCTAGAGCCTCTTCACAGGCTGATTTGGACTGAAGGGTGGAGGAAACAAGCTCGTTTTTCTCGGGCATTGTGTTAAAAATACCTTCACCTCTGCAAGAAGCAGCTGCTGTTCCTCGCTGGCATCTTTCTCTTTCAGACCCCGGTGCCCATGGTTAAAGGGACAAAAGCACAAGGATAAATTGAAGGGACAGTGCTGCAAGAGAGCTAAATATAAGTGCCCCAAGAGCAGTGTTTCCCAATTTGAGAGTTGTTTGCTGCTGGATTTCTACTCCCCTGACAAAAGGTCCCTTTCACAAACCTCCCAGAAAGCGCCAGTGAGCCCTGGGAGTACATGGCCAGAGGGGATGAGGACTGTGGCACACAATGGCTCTTGTCCCAAGTGCCAAGAGCCAGACACATCTCACTGCCCACGCCTGGGAACGTGGCTGCACAGCCCTAATGAGGCTCGGTGTGGGCTGGGTGGCCCCGGGAGCACCCCGAGCTGTGAGCGAGGTGTGATCAGCAAACCCGAAACCTGAGGGATTCTAAACACTTTTGACTGGGCGTTTTATTCCCACATAGGATGCATCCCAGAGATCTATTAGGGCTGTCAGGCGAGGCTGGGGCTGCAGAGGAAGAGGTAAGTGATGCCCAGTGACACTCGCTGTAATCAGATTTTCACATTGTTTGAGGAGATACAGTTCCTGAGCTCCCCAGCTGTCCGGCCTCATCACCAAACACATCTCCCAGCACGGGCAGGACGCAGCTGGAACTGAATTCCCCAGGAGGCCAGAGAGCCCAGCAGCAGCCTGAGCAGAGCCAGGAACACCCCGAGGCAAGGCTAAGGCTGTGATGGAAAACCAGAGCTGCTCCCCTTCCCCTGTGCATCGTCTGTCATCGAGCTCCACATGGAAGTGGGGGAATATTCTCCTCAGCACAGGCTCCAGCTCACACCCCAGGCAGGGGTGAGCACATCTCAGCAGGCTCAGCAACTTTCTGAGGCCAACACTTTAGGAAAAAGCCCTCAAACCCCCAAGCCAGACACATTTACTGGGGTTTTTCCTTTCTCTCTCCTGCACAAAGAGCTCACTGGAAAACAGGAGTTAGAAAGGACACATTCGTGACCCGACTTGTTCACACCTCAGAGCTGGAACCCTGACTGCAGGGTGAGGCCACCACTGAGCTGGTGCCTGTGCTCCACTGGAACTGGGGAACTGGGAGCCCTGGGCAGCCCGGGGTGCCCGTGGGGATGCCCAGTGGTGGAACTGCACATTCACAGGAGTGCAGCCCAGAAAAGGATGGGGGCACACGTAAGGATGCACAAATCGCTGGCAATACATCCCTGCTGCTGGTGCAATAAAGTACATAAAGCCCTTATTTTTCTTAATTATTCCTGATATTTCACCTGTCATGTTGTCAGCTTCCTCTGAGAGCAACGATAAATAGTGCTTCTCATCTCACACCCTCAGGGAAAGCTTGCTATTTATTCCTGTGATGGGCAAGACATCATGACTAATTAGGAAAAATGGGAGCCCGCTTGCACCCCAGCAGGAGAGGTGGCATCAGTGGCTGCTCTGGGGGACACAGGCAGGTTTGGGCTGTGGACTTTCAGCAGCTGCCCCTGAGGCATTTGGCTGCTGCAGTTTGGGAGAGGAGAAGGTGTTCCTCCATCCCCCAAGGATTGAAATTGCAGAATTAACAGATTTTCCATCAGGTAAGTGGTCCTAAGTGGGTATCTGCAATGTCAGACAGATTCCCAAGAGATAAATTCTGAAATTATGAAATTGGGGGGTCCCTCCATCCCCACTCAGCCCCTCACAGACCCAAGGAGTTTGGCCTCTGCGCTCCCATCACAATCCCAGCCAGCAGTGCAATTCCAGGCGTGGGAGGATTTACTCCTCCTCTTCCCCTGCCACCCTCCACACTCCATCAGAACAAGGTAATGGAGATCACACTGCAGAAGACAACTCCTGGCAACTGCAAATACTTCAGATTGAAAGTAAGGAAAACGAATGCAGAAGTTGCTGTGCCCACAGACAAGAACAAAGTGCTGGAACTCTCAGATGTGCACTAAGCACCAGAGGCAAGGCAGCCTCATCCCTTCCCTTCTCCCTTCTCCCACCAGAGGTGGATTTATCCCAATGAATGTCCTGAGTGCACACCCAGAGGTGAAACCCTCCTGTAGATGCAGAGAGCAGGCTGGTGCTCCCTGGAGAGGGAGAAGGAGGCCCCCACACCCCCAGCCAGTCACAGCATCTGCACAGCAGCCAGGAGGGAGCTGGAAGAGTCTGTTCCCGGTGACATGCGGCGAGGGCCGGGCAGAGCTGGAGTCTTTATGTTGGGAAAACTAATGAGCACAAAACTCCTCTTGTCACTGTCACGTCAGCGAGCGCCGGCGCGGATTGTCGCAGCCTGTTCCGCACTGTCATGTCGGGTGAGAGTTATTTGTTTGCAAATTCTACCTCTGGGCACCAGCCCCCTCTAAATAAGCTGTCAGAGGCAGCGGCGGGTGGGAGAGGTGCGTGGGGGAACCTCCTCACAAATCGATGCAAAATAAGAGATCGCAGTCGGCAAATCTCTTAACTGGGAGCTCAAAGCAGGCGCAGGCAGCCGTGGGGAGCAGCAAGGCTGGAGCAGCAAGGCTGGAGCAGCAAGGCTGGAGCAGCATTCCAGCCCAGCAGCTCTGGATGGACTGGGAGAGTGCCAGCCCCAGCCACGGGGGTGAAACAGGGCACAGCAAACTCCTGCGTCAGTGCCTCGTTTATCCGGGATTTATCTTGGCTAATGTGCCAAGGCTGCCAGCTCTGCTGCGTTCCCACCCATCCTGCTCCGGGCTCCTGGCCACGCTCTGACGATCCAGAGCTCCGTGGGGATGAGCATCTTTCTCCCACAGCCACAGGGTTGGGTGGGAGAGGAGCTGGAAGGGACAGAGCTGGAGATGGGCAGAGGAAAAGGTGTCGTTTGCTCATCGTCCCAAAATCTTGGGTGCCAAAGAGCCGCCCCTTCCTGCCGGGCTCAGCAGGCACCCGGCACCCATCCAGGCGGAGAGCGGTGCGGGAATGTGGCTCCTTCAGCCGAGCTGGGAGCCAGCTCACACCCTCTCCCTCTTTTCTCACGTTCATTTTGGGCTCAGCGCTGCCTCCCATATGCCACCAACATTCCCCATTCATAAAACCCCGCGCCTCGCTCGCCTCTCCGCAGAGACACTGTTTATAGAAAGAGCCAGGCACCAAAGCGTGCCTGCCAAGCACATTCCAGAAAACAGGAGGACTCCAAGAGCTGTGAGAAAATATGGAAATGACGTCTTCTGGAGTGCAGGTGGGTGGAAGGAGGGAGATGCCCTCTGGGGCTCTGGCACCTCAAACTGGGCCAGCAGTGGCCCCGTTCAGGATCAGCTCACTGCCGTCCCTCCTCAGGGGCCAGGTGGGAATTTGTCACCTTTGGCACAAAGTATCCGACCTGTGCTTAGAACATCCCACAGACAAAGCTCCTGGAGCCTCTAGAAAGTGGGGAAAACTTCTTTCTTAGGAAGGGGAGCAAAAAGGAAAAAAAAAAACCCAGAAAATATCGGAGCACCCAGACATTTCTTCACTCAGCAGGGACTGGTGGAATTCCTGTTTGCAGATACAGTTTCTTACAGCAGGCTGGTAAATGAAATTAAAGCTATTTACTCTGTATTTACAGGCTTACAAATAAATCTCAGAAAACATTTTAGCACGAGAGGCAGGGGGAGGAAAAGCATTTTCTAGGCTGGATGTAAACAAACAAGGCCATGAACTGCCTCAAAATTCCTTATTAGCTTAGGGAGAGGGGAGCTGGGGGTTGGAAAGGCTGGAATAATGCAGAGCTAGGGAGAGCAGCATTCCTCATTTGCAGGTAACAGGAAAGATAAACCAAAGTGATGCTGTGTAAGGGAAGAACCCTCCTGATCCCACATCTCCTGCCTTTGCTGACTGTGGCACCAAACATCACCACACGTGGCACCAGCAAGGCAAACAGACCCCTCCCAGAGCCAGGACCAGGGTTCAATGAGTTGGGAGCACCTTCAAGGGACAATTGGCAGGCACCATCCATTTTAGGCTATTCTAATTGAATTTCCACTGCTCCTGGGTCATCCCCAAAATCTCCAAGGCAAAGGCCGAAGCTGCTGCTCATTTATCCCCTTCCCACCTGTGCAGGAGCCAAAGGAGAGATGCTGCTCACAGCTCAAGCACTGTGGGATCCCCACACTCCCAATAGGATTTTTTTTTCCAGACAGAGTCTGGCACTGATGGTTACCAGGCAGGAAGGAGTGAGCTTGGCTTTGGCACTGGCTCTATGACCAATCTCTGCTGTCAAGGGGCACAAAGACCCAATCAGAAACCCCACCCGGAGCCAGGAAGCTGCTCCACATACTCGGGGCATGAGGTAATGAGCTTAAAGCCACACATCTAAACATACAGCTTGTAAATGATTAGCCCCATATAACGAAGCTCTCTTTCCTGGTGAAGTATTAACCAGGGAATGTATGGCCTTCCTGACTCCAAGCAGCTCTTCTCTCCTGCATTCCTGAGTTTCCCAGGAAATCCAAGATGAAAAGCCCCATTTCAAAGCCACAGTTCCCAGACTTCCCTTGGAGTGCAAGCAGGTGACCCCACGGTCACAGCATGGCCCCTCTTCCAGAGCCTGATTTCAGCACTGGAGCTGGATGAGGCCATATCAGAGCCTGCCCTTTTTGAGGCCACACACCATCCTTGCCAGTGTTCAGCCTCTCCTTTCTGCTGTGATTCGAAGCAGGGCAGCCCATTCCTCCTCTCCTCCCACACCCAAAAGTGCCCAGTGCCGTGCCCAACACCTGTCCAGGGTTCCCCTACAGGACCCAGGAGCAGTGTCCATCCCATCTCCAGCATTTTCAGCAAGAAACCTCAACACACCAGCTGTGCCCCAAAATCCTCAGCCCCACCTCCCCCGTTGTCTTTTTTTTGTTTGAATACAAACTCGGAGCTAAATCCATCCTTTCCTAGCGCTGTGCCCCAGGCCGCTCGCCATGCCCTGCTTCCCTTTGAGCCTCACCTGCTCGGAAATAAAAAGCTTGGACTAATCTATAAAAATATTTTGGATGCTGCGTTCGGCAGCTCTGTTTCTGCTTTCTTCTTGTCCTCCCCGATTGACACAGGTGTCTAAGAATAGTTTACATTTGATCCGGGTATCATTAGTGATGATCTGGCAGGCGCTGCCGCTGCGTGCCCGGGGAGCCAGCGCCGCTTTCAACCTGCGGCTCTTTGTTGCGGAGCGCGGGCTCCGTGTGGGTTACGGAGCTGGAGCTGCCAGGGATGTTTGCTAATCAGGCTGCTGGCTGCAGCCAACCCCTGTGCTGGTAATCAGCTCCAGCAGCTCTGTCTCCAGGCAGCTTGGTGCAGCTGAACCTGCGGACGGGTCCGAGCTGCTGTCCCGGAAAAGTGGGGAAGGCTGGAGGGATGGAGCTGTGGCTCCTCACATCCAGAGTGCAGCTGGAAGTGCTGCAAGGAGAGAGAAAGGAGGTGCAGAGGAGCAGAGCAATGCCTGCTGCCCTGAGTGAGCCTTTCCCAGCAGAAGATGGGAAGCTGCTGATGGCTCCCACCCTATGGCATTGGGTCCATCAGCACGGCAGGCTTGGCCCCCACGGCTTCCCTGGGTGAGCTCAGCACATTCAGCAGTGCTGAAGAGCTTGTTAAACAATCCCTTGGTTTTCTGCTGACTTCTCCAGCTCTTCTAGATGGAGGCAGGGCTGGCACCCATCCTGAAATCTCAGCATCACTCTTGGCTCCCTACTCCCCGGATGGGGCAGTGGTACCCCTGTGCCTGCTGCAGCTCCCTGCAGGAGGCAAACCCAGGCAAGCCCAGGGCAGCTGTGTGGCACCAAATCCCTCTCATTTCCCACAGCCTGGAAGGGCAGCAAGGGACCAAGAGGACCAAGGGGACACCACACTTGGGTCAGGGCTGATTCTCATCGCTCGTCCTGCAGGAAGGAGAGCAATGACCTCAAACCCTTCAACCCCGGGGCAAGAGGCCCCATCACAGGCACTTCCAGCAGGGACATCTCAAGCAGGAGCACACAGAGGGATGATATTAATGTTTCTGTAGGAGACCAAGCAACAGGCTCAGCAACTCCCTGGATTTTCCTCCTCCCTGGAGCAGTGTGTGCGAGGAGCAAAGGCCCCGAGCAGGCTGCTGGAGAGGTTGTAATCCAAGCTTAAGGACAAACAGCTGGTGATTAAACAACAGATGGGAAGGAGGGAGAAGGGGACAGATTTCTTCTCCCTCCCCTGTTTTGTTTTGGGTTTTTAAAATTTTTAATCCATTCCCCTCTCAGACAGAATGCAGAGGAGAGGAAACCCCCCAAACGCACCCTCCAAAGCAGAGGAAGGGTTTAATTTGCACAGATGTTTGGGAACAGAGAATTTCCCACAAAGTGTTATCGCCTTTGGGGAAAGCACACACTTAAAATAAAACCCTTCCTACCTCTTCCCAGACCAGAGATCCCCAAAGCTGTAAATTCTTCCAGGGAGAAGAACAGGCGAGAATCTGGGCTGGCAAATAGTTTTGCCCCCAAAAGCCCAGCTATTTCAGCCCTGATGCCTCATCCTTCCAGGGATTTTCAACTTCCAAGAGAGCGCAGAAACCTCAGCATCGCAGAAAAAAAGGATCAGACTCTGAAAGAAGCAGGGTGCCTTAAAATGAGAGCTGGATACCGCACTGCTCCTCTCCCCACAGCCCTTTGGGATGTCTCCCCTCACAAGAACAGCAGGGAATAAAGCCAGGAATGGTTTTAGCTTGGGTTTTCTCCCTTTTCTGCAGAAAGAGCCCTCCTGTGCAAATGAGCACCATGATAAAGTATGCAAGACAGGCTTCCCTTTGGAAATGGGAGATTACAGCCGAGGGATCACAGGAACACATGCAGAAAGCAAGGCTGCCGCTTCTTCCCCAATTATTGTGCACTCTCGGCTCTATTTTGTTGACCTCGCACATTTCAATCAGGCTCCAGCACATTCTGCCTTCACCTGCTCTGAATCAAAACCTGGAGGGCTCAGATCTCCCTGCAAAGGAACCCTTTGATAAGCTTGTTACGGATGCCAGGCAGCTCTGGTTCGGAGGGAGCTTTTGTACAACACCATTGCAAATTTATGTCGTCACCCGAGAAAGTTGCGGGATTTACTTGGCAGCGAGTGGGAAGGCGAGGGAGCTGAGACACTCTTGATTTGCTTCAGCAGCAAAGGGCTGGAGAGGAGCAGAGCACTCCCCAGCAACCACGGCCAAGGGGAGAGCTGCTGAAGCTGGATCTAACAAAAAAAAAAAAAATAAAAGCTAAAATCAAAACATAGAGGAATTGGGGCTCTCCGTGGAGGGTTAAAGCCAGAAACATATGGCATTGCCACCACATTTGGGTTGTCAGGCAGCCAAGGATCACTGCGGCTGCTTTAAAGGAACACTCACCCACAGCCAGGGTGTTCAGCACTGGGGCCCTAGGAGCACTGTGGGGGCACCTCTTGGAGTATCTGACACCCCCTTGGGCTCCCAGCTCAGCAGGTGAGGCCCCCCTGCACCCACCAGGTGCTTTGGTGAGCTTTGTCTCTTCTGTCTGTGCTCCCACTGATGGCTCCTCACTCAGACACTTGGAAGGGAAGGGCTGAAGCTGTCTGGGTGCAGCCTAATTATAGCTGTGGGCTGCAGAGGGTCGAGACAAGCTCCATCCCTAGGGCTGCACTGTTCTGCTCGAGCACTCGGGGACTCTCCTGCCTCTGCTGTGTCCCAGGCAAAGCCAGCTCATTTTTCACACACAAAATTGTTCTTGTCCATCTGCACAGCTCCGTGGGCACCGGCCACTTTCTCCTGCTGCTTTTCATCTCTGTGCTAAAGCTTCCCTGATCATTCAAGCTGTTCCCCATGCCTTTCCTCAAGGTCTCTCCGAACACATCCCTCGCCCAGTGACGGTGGATTTTAGTGATACGATGGAAACCTACCACACACCATTGCCTCTTCATCCTCTGAAGGAAGGCAGCGTGGCACACAGCTGGGTTTAAGAAACCATTAGGACCATTCCATCCTGTTTTCCTTTCAAAGGCAGAAAATCCCACAAGGCGTTTCATACTCCTGGAACATCCCCCTGCACCCATCCCTGGCTGCACAGTGCAGTGTCCTCACCCAGGAAGGGGCTGCAGTCCCAAGCAGCCCCTTCCCTGCCCTCCACATCTCTCACTTCCCCTCTGCACGGCAGAGTTTATTTTTGTGATGAAAGCCCAAGCTGGATTTTGTGTTTTTCCATGGTTGTGGCTGTTGGCTCACAGACTCTCCACAGCAGTGAGGGAATCCAGCCCCCCCGGCACATTCAAACTCTGCAGGGTAATTGGAAACATTTGCTGCTGCCGCTCTGTGGAGGCACAGGGGCACCAGGAATGTTTTCCTTCTCCCCCAGGTTTGTCTCATGGAGCTCCAGCACCCGGGGCTGAAAGAATTTAGCAGAGTTCATGACCTCTACAGCCCCAAACTCAGCGGTCCAGGCATTTTTGTGTTCTGAGCTGTCTCTTACCTGAAGGGGCTCCTGTCTTTCAACCCCGTGTTCAAAGAACTGCCGAATCCATTACTGAGCCGAAACCAGGATCCCTGCTCTGAGCAGTGAATTATCCCTGGACTTGTTTGGAGCAGATAATGATGATAAACCCAAGTGTTGGAGTCACACCTGGGTGCTCTGGATACAGCTAACACCCAATACCCTGCAGGCAATTTTGGCTCCCTTGCCCTTATCCCTGATTCCACCCCAGGGATGGCCATCACCACACTGCTCCTTTCTCTGCTCCCAAATCTGGGAGACACCCCCTGATTTCCCATGGCCCATGGGAAAATCCCATGGATTTCTCATGGTGGATGAGATGACAGGGTAGAAGCAGTGTCAGAGGTTACAGCTCCCAGGCAGCACGGGGCTGTTCTGTGCAGCAGGAGCACGTTCCAATCCAGGCAGGATGCTCTGACTGGCACACACCTGCTCCCTGTAACACAAAGCCCACAGCCCAACACCAGCACTGAGCTGAGAGCGGCCTTCTCCAAACACAGCTTTTCCTTTCCAGACACACCAGAGCCTCAGGGGAACGGGAACAGTGCAGAGAGAGAGCCTCAGAGAATACATCCATCATCCATCCATCCATCCATCCATCCATCCATCCATCCATCCATCCAT
>CM031877.1:1772661-1876871 GCA_018697195.1 Certhia americana
GTGATGGTGGCGATAGCGCCGGCAGATCTAAAGGTTGTTCTGTGCCTCAGCCCCCGAGCGCAGACAGAGCCAAGGCAGGATTGTGTTATTTCGACTGTACTGCAGCAGAGCTGAACTGAAAACTGTAATAAACCTCTCACAGAACGTCCCTCAGCACAGAGCAGGGAGAAAGCAGCTCAGCACAAGGAAGCTGAAGGAAGCTGCACTCTGGAAGGTGAGCCAAGCTCTGCCAAGCCAGGGCCCTGGGCTCCAGTTCATGCACGCTCCACCAGACTCCCTAGCATTTCCTGCTCCCCACTGCTGCGAGGTGTAGGACCACATGAAGGAGGGTAATTCGGCTATCGCTTCGCCTGGCCCTGCTGAATGGGCAGTATCAGGCTGCAGACACAATTAAAATCCTCAAACATGTGCGAAGCCAGAGACAATTAGTTCATACTCCAAAATAACTTTCCCTCAGCCACAAATGAACGTGCCAAAGTGCCAGAATAAGCCTTGAACTTGCAGATGCCCCTGCATGAAATTTAAACCCGGCTTTTCCTGTTCTATCCACCCAGAAGAGCCCGCTCGGAGCACAAGAGAAGGCATTGCCAAAGCCAGGGATGCTTCAGTAAACGAGATTCAGGAGCCAGCGGATCGTTCCAAGTCCTCCCCCGAGAAAGCAAGCTGCTTGCAAACAGATTTGCAAGTAGTGAGGGGGATGAAAAAAAATAAAAATCTGCCAAGTTACTCATTCAGGAGACATTCAAAGCAGCCAAAGGACAAATCTCTCTACACTGTGCAACATGGTGCAAAAATCCCTGAGTATTTCATCAGAGTTGGATGTGTCAGAGCCATCAGGAGAGCAATGCTCCAGCTCTCTGCCCAGGATGGTACGAGGGGTACAGGACAAAGTGGGGCTGGAAATGTGAGAAAGACCCCTCTGTGTGCCCCCACTGCTGATTAACCACCATCAGCTTTACCCTCAGCAAACCTGCTCCAACCTGTCTCAGTGAACAGCCTCGGTTTTGTGGCAGTGCCTCCAAAGTCCTTGTTCAACCTCGGGAACACCTGAGCAAAGCAATCACTCCAGATGCAATCTGGATTGCCCTCCCAGCCCAAGGATGGGAGTTTATTAGGCTGCGGCCCACATCAGAGTTATTGTGCTGTGTTAAATTTATTGGTACTATCTCACCTCATTAAATGCTTAAATAGACCTGACAAGACAGAAAAATGGGACTTTAGGAAAAAAAAAAAAAAAAAAAAAAAAAGAAAAAACGGGAAGGAAGCTGGTGATCACATGCTTGGAGTCACCTCTAACGCAACAGCCTCCGGAGGGGACAGGGAAGAACAAGGAGGGAAGGGATGTTCCACATCGCCAGCACAGCTGACATGCTCCTTCCCAGGAAACCCCCAGAAAGCTCTGGCATCACTCCAAACCCATTGCCCTCTCCAGCCAGAGCAGAAGGTTGGGATGAGGAAGGAGAGAAGGGAGGAGACAGGATCCATCCCATCCGTGCTGTTACATTTGGCTCAGCATGAGCAGGTCAGGGCTCTGCTCTGCCCACCTCACACCACACTCGATTCTGGTTTATGGGGACAGCCCACTGAAGCTATTGCTTCAGTCATTAACCCCCAACTAACTGTTAATTAGGACGTGTTTATTACAGAGGAGAATCAGCTCCCAAGCAGTTAAAGGTCAGTGAGAGGTTCAGCTGGGATTTCCACGCTCCCCACACCTACAGCCCGAGTCCAGGGATGCACCATCCCAAATGCCCACGCACACACGGAGGTGACAGCCCCTCGCTGTGGCCAGACCCGAGTCTGCATGTGCTGCTCTGGCTTTCAGAGCAAATCACGGGCAAAGGGGCCAGGGAACAAGGAGCTGTTATTTCCCCATTCCAGGGTTATTACAGCTACAGAGGGAGCAATGCCTACTGACTGAAGCAATGAAACTCCGCTCCCCAGCTGGGATCGGGTCGAAAACAAGGAGTCAGGACCAGGAATTCCTGTGCCCTGAGGACTGCAAATGGCTCCAGGCATCAGCAACCCCACAGCGCAGAGCAGGACAGGCAGATGAAGTACCCTGTCCTCATGGCAGGCAGTTTGTGGCTGGAGGGAGCCATGAATTCCAAGCTGTGCATCCCCAGACAGTGCTCAGCCCGCTGGAGTCTCTTAAGGAAAAGATGCGCCTGAAATCTTAGGAGCAAGTTGTCACACAAGAATTTTATCTGCCCTGGGAGAGCCATCGCTCACTCGAGCAGCCTCTGCAGTGCCAGGCTCTGGGGAATGACATCCTGGGCTCCAGCACGCCTCCCTCACCAGGCAGGTGTGCTCCTCCAACACCAAACATCCCCAAATTCCCGGGAGGAGCCATGCAAATCCCAGCTGATTGCTACCGGGTGGCCTTTGGCACTCCTCGGGTCACTCCCTGCCTTTCCAGCACAGTTCAAAGTGACTGCAGGCCAGCTCCCGAAAGGAGCTGCAGTTGGGAACGGGCTGCTTTTCCCACAGAACTGCCTCACTCTCACAATGACAGGGAGATTATCTGAAGAGACCTTCGCTCTCATTTAACAAATTAAATGACTGGATTTTTCATGAGTTCAGCATCTGAAGTACTACGCTGTTTTTGAAAATCCTGGCTGTAAATGTCATCACGCTGGGCCCTTTAGAAAAACCTGACTGCAGGAGTGGCTGGGAACCTTTGAAACCCAAATCCTGCGCTGCTGAAGCGCTGACCCTAAATCGATCCTATTCAGGAGCAGACACCCATCTTTGGATGTGAAATTTACTCTCTACCTTCATTTTTATTTAAAGTGGAAGCATTATAAAAAGAGGCAAATAATGAAAGAGCTGAGCATCCATTTCCCCCTCACTCCTGATCCAACAGCACCGAACAAATTTCACACAACCAGGTCCTGTATTCCACATCCTCCTTTTCCTTCTTGGAGCATCCATGGGCCGGCTCTCACCTTCCCCAGGACAGCTCCAAGGGCACGCAGCCAAGGCTGTCACACCCTTCACTGCCACCATCACGGGACACAGGGGATGCTCTTTCCTCTGGTGATGCAGAGTGCTCCCTTCTCCCCTTAAACCGGGCTCAGAAACCTGCACACAGCTTGTTCCTCCCCATCCCACATCACACAGGAATGTCAACACGCCCCGGCTCAGGGTTTGCTCAGGAGCTGTTGTTGTGGGCAGCAGAGAGGCCAGAAGGAAAATGCAAAATAAACATCGAAATGAATCCCTGGATAGAAGCTGGGAGAGACCAGCCTGCCTCACATTTCAGCCTGTATTTATAGGCTTGCTCCAAGCTCTGCAGTTGCTGCAGAGGGTGTAAGGGAGCAGCCTTGGGTGCACACACTGCTGCCCCACAGCTCCCACAGTAACCCCTGGCCCCAGTGCCCTCTGGTTTGGCTCCAGCTGCTGAACTTCCCCTTCCAGCAGGCTCAGACTGCACCCTGGGCTGGCACTGCTCACTTCTGCCTTCCCCAAGTGAGCTGCTCGTGTCTCTGCTGTCTCCATGCCCTCAGCCAGGCCCAGGGAGCAGCTGATGAGGGGGGCACGAAGCAGAAGGGGCCACACAGGAGAGCAGAGCCCTCCCATCCCCTCCTGGCTTGGGAGCTGGTGCAGCACCTCAGAGCCTCTCCAGTCCTGCCTGTGAAGCTGGCAGAGCACCAAAAGCCAGCATCATTCCTGCTGTGGCAGCTCCAAAAACACCCTGAGTGTGGGGGAGGAGGATGCTGAGAGCCTCCCTGCCAGTGCATCCCCCGAGGGGCTCCCAAAACACAGTCCTGGCCCTTCCCCTGCCTCCACACCCACCAGCCACCCCTCACCCGGCACAGCATCGCACCACAGCTGCACCCCAGAGCACAAACCCTCCTGTAAACCCACAAATTTAATATGCAGAGAGCGAATTCTTTACACAGAGCCCTAAAAAGCAGCCTCATGCTGCAGGAAAAGGGGGAGTTCGGTGTATCGAACAATAATAGCAAGATATTATCAATGTAGAGCTGTGATTGTGCCATATAAAAAATAAAATACACACTGGTTAATCAAAGAACTACAGACACTTTTAAGTAATCCCAACTCTGGCTTTGCATAACTCCATATATGCCAGCAGCACTCCTGTCGACCACAAGAGACCATCATATACATCAAAAATTCTCCTTTAAATTTATTTTCTGTAAAGATTGGTCTTTTGAACTGCAGTGGTGGAAGCTTAAGGGTACAAAAATCTGCCTTTTTTTGTCTCTCTGTCTCATGGAGGATGCTGATCTGTGGGGAAAGTGCTGCCACAAGCCTCTGTGCCTTGTCAAGATACCCGTCCTTTTCATGGATCACTTCTTTTATCAGCCACTTGATTAAGACATTAAAAGAAGGAAGGTGAAGGAAGGTTGTGCAGCGGGAAAAAGGCAGCAAGAAGCTTCCTCCCCCTTGAAGGCTGCATGAAAACTGCCTGTTGTCCTTCCAGGAGCTGAGCTTACTGCGGAGCTGAAGCAGCTGGAGCTGCCACTCCTGCCCTTGCTTGGGACAAAGGCCACCAGGACCAGGCAGAGCCACTTCAGGGGGGACAGCCCTCCGGGCAGTGTCTGGGATGCTCTGGGACAGGTCCCGGCTCCAGGTGCAGGGCGGTGGGAGCCTTGGGAAGGAAACTGGAGGCTCCTCTCCATCATTAATGGCTCAGGTAACAAAGCTGCTGGTCCGGCTGCATTACAATGGGAACGGGGGCTACGGTTTTATTGGCTAAAAGTGTCGAAAATAGTTCTGGCCTTAAGGCACAAGCACGGCTGGCTGGAAGCCCTGGGGGCCGGAGGGTTTGAGCTCAGATGTGGGATCTCTGTCGGAGATAAAAGTGGGACATCACTGCCTCGACTTCCCTGAAACCCGGCTTTACATGCAGCGCTCTCACCTTGTCAAAGAAGTTGATAAAAGTTAAATTAAATACTTGCACTTCCCCTGTGAGACATCAAAGCCCTCCTTATTGTACCAGTGGGGACACCAGAGGTGGAGGCAGAGCCAAGCCCAGCATTCAGGGGTGTGTGTTTGAGAACATGCACCAACACGTGCCTGATGTAAACATCGTGTGTAGCTGAGGCTTTCATGTGCTGTACAAAGCCTGGAGCACACAAATCCCTGCTCAGTCCCGGGCGTGGTACCAAAGGCTTGCTAAAAAAATATCTGTTTCAACATTTTTTTGTGCAGAACATGTTTAGTCTGGACAAAGAGATGAAGCGGTTTTCTTTCACAATGACTGGGAGGCAAAGGAAGGACTGCAGGAACATCAGGCCTCCCACCAGCTGTGAGCTGCCTCAGCACCCACCAGGACAACCAGCCAGCATGGAAAGCAGCAGCAGGAATCGCTGGGAAGCCCTGCCTGGAAAACAAGCACAGAGCAAGGCCAGGACTGGCAGCAACGCCCAGCACAACCAGCCCCAAGGCAGAGCGAGGGACACTCTGTACTGAGGGGGCTCTGCGCAGGCGCCCAGAAAAGCTGCCCCATCCCTGGAAATGTTCTTGGACAGGGCTTGGAGCAAGCTGGGACAGTGGAAGGTGTCCCTGTTGGGGTGGAACCAAATGATGTCCCAAGTCCCTTCCAAGCCAATCCCTCTATGACAGCGCCAGCAGAGCTGGGAGAAGATGGGGGGTGGGTTCATTTATGGAAATCTTGGCTCCAAGTCCCGGTAGAGGCTCCAGACTCCCCAGTGTAACCAGTGCATTAGCAGGGGGAGGAGGCACAGCCCTCCAAACGTATTTACTGCCTTTAATAATTCATCCTGGCAGACGCAGCCCGGATCGAGCGCGGTCCCTCGGAAAGCAAAAGCCTTTCCGACTGCATGGATTCGGCTAATGTCTTCATAAAAGGTTCTCAGCCAGACCTCCTCTCCACATCAGCAGCACCAAAGGAAAACTAATAGCTCCAGCTGGCACTCGTTGAAAAGTCACTTAATATTTCACAATGCAGGGAGCTTTGTTTAATGGGACACGTTGTTTTTCCCTAAGCAGTTGGAAAACCCCTTGACATCATATTAATAATGTCAAGTTTTATTGGCACTCTGATTTGAAATGATATTAAACTTTTCAGACTGTCTCGACTGAAGTAGGAAGCTGTTACGATGCAGACAGTTTGGATAACTGGAAAAATAATAGGTCTTGTCAGCCACAGCTTCCAGACTGCAAGGGGATGATGTGAAAATCAAGGAACGGGCTGTTTATTCTCTGTCCTGTGTAGGAGATGTGATTTCTGACTGTGGACACTGGCTGGGCACGGGAGGTGCCATGGCCAAGGGGGCAGGAGTCAGCGCTGCAGCAGCTGGAATGCAGCACAGCTGGGTACCCAGAAGCTCCTTCCCAAGCTCTGCCCTGAAGCAGGATTAGCTGAGGGGTTGGTTATGCCCAGGAGGAGCTGGACAAGCCCAGCAGTGCTCAGTCCATGAGGCACATTCCTTCCACACACCCCTGCAGCTTGCTCAGGCACCTCCTTCCCCAAGGAGGTGAACTGCCTGTGGTGGTGAGGAGCTGCACAGAGAAAAAAATAAGCCACCTAAACGCAGGATAAACTAGAAACTCTTGTATTATTTTCATAGACATGTTTCCAGCTTGCCTGCTGTCAAATGACTCTTCATTACCAGTTTATTCTGGGCCACTGCCTTAAAGAAATGCAGTTTTGACAACCAAAGGCTGCTCGCTGCACCTGAAGGATGGGATTTTAAATTGCACCTTTTCTCTTGCATGACATGAAGTGGTGATATTGTAACTGGGTTTCTCGGGAGGCTGGAGCAGCCCCTCCCCAGGTCCAGTCTGCAGCCTCTGGAGCTGATGGGATTTACTTGGCTCCATTAAGACGGTGCAGAATGTGCTCTGGCTGCTGCATGTCAAACAGCTGCTCTGAGCAGGGGCTGAGCCTGTGCCCGGTGAGCTCACTCAGGGCATAAATCGTCCTTACATCGCCTAACAGGCCACTCTGCTCCTCTGAACCTTCAAATATCTTCACCAGAGCTCGGATTGACTTTCAAAGCAGCTCCCCCACAAAGGGCAAGCAGACACACACAGCCCTGGTTTCCCCAGGGGGAACCTCCCTTTGCTCAAGTCCTTATTTATCAGTTCAATTTCATCAGGCCATAATCAGCAATATTGCAATTGCAGGTCAGTTACAGATGCAGCTTGGGGGATGTCAATCCACCAGGAACTGCCCCCGGGAGCCCCCACCACCCAATTCCTGCCTTCCCCTGACCCCCCAGCCTCAGAGCAGCAGCGCTGGTGTCCCCAGATGCCCTGCTCCAGCCACAGCAGCCCCTTGGCTGCCTCTCTGCTGGCACTGGGTGGCTTCAAAAGGCGGCCTCTCATTTTGATTATTTCCCACAACTGTGCTGTAAATCTCATTTCAATCATGGTTTTCCACTTTACCAGGTGAATAGCCCTGTTCTTGATGACAGAATAGTCAAGGTGGAAACTGGAGCTGTGCGTGGGTAATTCACAGGACAAGCTCAGCTTCACTCATGCAGATTCTGGCCTTTACTCTGTGTCAGATTTTATCAATTATCAATTAACAGTGTAATGGACATCACAAAACCCCTCTTTCCAGTGACGTCTATTCCAGAGCCCAGAGCTGTTTGCTGGCTGATGTGCTGCCCTTCCCACTGCAATGTCATCTGCTGCTCCCTGCACCCCTCCTCTCCACTGCCACCTCCTCTGGGGACCACAAGCCACCAGCCCCACTGAGGGTCTGCCAAAGCCAGCACCAACATCCCGCAGTTGCTGCAATTAGCCACAGGGTGCACGAGAAAATGGGGTGTTTTTTGGACTTTGCCAGTGGGCAGAGCCCCAGGGGCCCACGGTGAGTGGGTCTGAGCACATCAGGAGCACAAATCCCAAGAGCAGAGGACAAGCCAGGCAGTACCCAACGCTCTGCACAGCTCTGTAAAGGAGACAGGCAGTCCCAGGGAGTTTGGGACTGATCAGAGCAGCATCAAGGTAAGGTCCCAGCTTACCTCTGGCATGCCACAGATCATGCATCTTCCTGTTAATTGGAATGCACGGCGGACTGCAGTGTCTTCAGGTTTATATATAGGCTCAGACACTATTGTTAGCAAATTTATACAGCCGCGCTCGCCGGCGCTGTGCTGCTCCAGAAATTAAACAAACTCGCTCTCAGTGGGAGAGTTATAAATAAGTGACTCGCCCACTCACGAGGCTGATCCTGCTCCTCTCCCAGGCAGCACAGAGCTCCTCCATGCAGGATTCAGCAGGAGGATTAGCTGGAGATCTCCCCTCGCTCCCATCTGGGTACAATGGGCTCAGGGGCTCCAGTGGGAGCATCCCCACATCCTTCAGGAGCAGAGTGAGGTGGCATTGATTATGTGATGCTGCCAACACAGTTCCACCCCCAAATCCATCCTCCAGCTCCTCTAGGGGGAACAAAGTGGGCAGATCCTACAAAAACCGCAGGGATGAGCTGAGAGGAGTCAGCTCATCAGCACCAAAGCCAAACCCATTACCAGCAAAGTTCAGTGTATCAGAGTGACACAAGAAGAGAAGTGTTATTAAGAGTCTGAGGTTAAGAGAAATTACTGTTATTTGGTTTATTTAAAGCCTGTTAGATGTTGTTTATCAGGGCAAAAGTTCAAAGTTCCTATCAGGTTGCCAGAGGTGAAGAAGGGATTTTCCCAAGTGGCTCCTGAGGTTCAGTGCCCAGACCACAGCACTTCCAAGAGCATTTCTGGAATGTCATTAACATGCAGCCCCCGAAGGTCAGGCTGTGCTCAAATAGCTCAATTTCCGACATTAAACTCCATGTCGCTGGTCTGTTTGGAAATCTTGACATATCATTTCAAATTAATCACTCCCCCAAACCCCCACATCTGCCATCAGCAGCTCTCTCAAACCTGCCCATTCGTACATCAAACCAGGGAAACAAACATTTCTGGTTATGCAGATGAGGTTCTATTCTCCTGCATAACCACAGGTAGGAGGCTGTGCGTGCAAAGTGGGGACACAGTGATGAAAACATCATCTGAAATTAAACTGAGTGCAAATGAAAAGAATTTTGCAAGTGCTCTTTAAGTGCATGAAAATGTAACAGGGCCAAGGGCTGTTTGGCTTTAGAATGTAATAAAATGCTCGACTTGCTGAATTCATTCTACTTGTGTGTAAGGGGGATGAAAACAAGCCTTAAGGAAGTTCTTCCTGGGGGTGGATTTTTATTTTTACCCCCCACAGCAATATTAGAAAGTGTTCCTAATTATCATTATCCTAAACAGAAGCATCTTCACTGGGGAACCATGTGCCACAAGGCAGGAGGGTTTTGAGAGAGAAAACAGCCCCATGCAGGATTTTGGAAGCAATTCAGCCTGGGGTGAGTGTGGGGGCTGGTCAGCCCCAGCAGGACTGAGCACCCCTCAGTCACACACGGGATTTGGGTCCCCAAGGTGTCCCCTCCCTGCTGGGACACCCCTCCTGCCTCTGCACGGGCCCAGCCACAGCGTCTGTTTCAAGAGCCCCCAACCTTTAATAATCGTTTCTGCTGCTATCTGAACACTTCCTAATTCATCCCCTTCTGTCCCTGAAAATCTAAATCCTATTTAAGTTAATGCCCTTCATTTTCATTTATAAAGACAGATACAAAATAATTATTTCCTATCTCTGCTGTTTCCTTATCTTCTGTCCTAATAATTCCTCACTGTCTCCCTTTCATCATCTGTCTGCCGTACAAGAAACTTTTCTGTTAGTTAAAATATTCTGTGTGTTCGTTTTCCTCCTCTTTCATATCTCGCTGCTTCCCTCCCCACCTGCCCTGGCTCCCCCCTCCCCAGCCTGCCCCTGCTTTTCATGCTCACCCTTCACACTGATTTTCACATCTCTGCTGTTTGCATTTCAGCTGGCAATCGCGTATGCAAATCCCGGCATCCCACCTCTTCAGGCTCTGCTTTGATATCCCCTGC
This sequence comes from Certhia americana, assembly GCA_018697195.1. Taxonomy (NCBI): domain Eukaryota; kingdom Metazoa; phylum Chordata; class Aves; order Passeriformes; family Certhiidae; genus Certhia; species Certhia americana. Next base: position 1,782,579 of record CM031877.1, read on the forward strand.
CCTGCCTGGCTGAGGTGTTTTGCATCCCCATCCGCCGCTCCAAAGGACGGCCCCGTCCTCACCCTGATGAAAGCAGCCAGGCGAGTGGGAACAGACGTGTCTCCTGGTGACAATTTGATTAAAAGGAAATAAAGGTGTTTTGTGTGGGAGACCAGCCCTGCCAGCACCAGAAGAAAGGGCCCCCGTCCTCCAGCAGCCAAGGGCACGGGGTTGTTACGGAGCTCACTGGCACCAGGTCCCAGAGATGAGGCAGCAGAGTGTCAAAGGGATGGACCTGGCTGGGGGCCAGCAGGGCAGGCTCAGCACCCCCGGACCTGCTGTGTTGGCCTCGGCACCCCAGAGCACCGGGGCTCCTCTCTGGGCTCAGCCCAACACCGTCAGCAGTGATTTCCAGTGACTGAGCATCCTCTTTGTCCTCCCATCCCATTTCCAGGGCAGCCCTCGGTGCCCCCAGTGCCCTTCCCTGTGCACAGTCCGCAGGCAGAGCCTGTTGCAGTGGTGAGGCCAGCACCCTCCAGACTCACAGTAATTACAAATATCAGCCCTGGTGAAGCCAAATCACAAATCCAGCAGCCTCTAAATGAACACAGCAATCCCTCAGAGCTGGCTTTTGGGGGGTACCTGGCAAACCACCTTCCTTAAACTGCTTGTACTTGCTACATCCCATCCCACGACACGCTGAGGAAAGCTTGTTTTGTGTGTCCATATACATTCATTAAATCCCTTTTCTCCCCCTCAGCCCTTGGTGTTGCCTGTCTGCTCTTTTCTCTGCATGGTGAGTTTTCTCTCTCTCTGGCTGGAGAGTGTTTGTGTGTTTGCAATCAAAAGAAATGGGAGCGTAAGTGCTCAAAAATTGACAGCAGAGCTCAGAGCAGCCGAGATGCCCAAATGCATTTCTAACAGCATTCCCTGGGAATGGCTCCAGCCTCGCCTCTACCCTCACACTGTGGAAAACACTGCATCCTCAGCACACTACCTGCCCTTTTCCAAAACGGCTCCAGCTTCCCAAAGATGTTAAAGTTGACTCAGAATCATTTAATCATGGGCAGAGCTGTAGGGCCCCGGTAATAGCTCTCGGTAACCACGTAGCTCTGGCCAGAGAACAAAGAGCTCTGTCTAACGCTGTCTAGCACAGAGCCATCGCTTCTGATAAATAATTTTGACTAGTGACTCATCAGCAGCCTATGCAGGAAGTATATATTTAAACCTGTGCAGCTTAAACAATTGTTAAAGATGTCAGTTTATCATGCAGACAGTTTTTATTGAAAGAAGAAGGAAAAATACCATTTTTTAAATTAATGAGAGCAGACCTTATCTCAGCTGCTTTTACTACACTGTATTTTGGAAAATATTCTTTCATTGTTCACAATTGCTTCTCTTTGTTGGACCCACACGCCAGCAGCCACATTTCAAAAGGCTTTATAAACATTAACCAACAAAACCTCAGTGCTGGGAGCTGCAAAACTAACAAGTGCAGGAAGAATAATTCACCTGCCTGAAGTTATATTAAATCAAACCAAACTCAGGACTAGCACCTGTGTTTTGGCTGCCCTGTGGTAGCCAAAGCTGTTCATGTGCTGCCACTCTGCTTTTCCTAGCTCCAGGAACTACTCCAGGGCACGGCCAGGACACCCTGCCCCCATCAGAAGGGACCATTCCTCTTCATGTTTGACCCAGCAACTTGATTATTTATTTTTTCAGCTGCTGTGTCAGATCTGGGGTCAAAGGTGGGCACTTCCCCCTTCCCCCAAAGTCCCTAAATCACTCCCACTGCTCCACAGAGGACCTTGAAAGTCCATATGGCTCCGAGCATCCAGTTACAGGCTTTGATGAGGTTTATTGCCCTGAGAGAGGCAAGAGTGGCACCAGCACCTGGGCAGGACAGCTGCTGCCCATGGCTGCCCCCGGGGTCAGCAGAGATGTGGGTGAGGTGGCAGCAAGACACCAAACGCAGCTCCCTATCCTCACAGGGAGCAGTCTGGGAGGGAAAAGCCAACCCTTGCACCATATGGGATTTTAAATTAATCCTGTCAGCTCAGCTAACGGGGCTGCCAACATTACAGACAGCTCGCTGAAAGCTCCTGCTCCGCGGTGAAGGGCAGGAAGGCTCCTCCAGCTGCTGGCACTGCTGCTGGGATGGATCCTGCAGCCCTCAGGGCATCACCCATCGGCTCTGCCCACCACCGAGCACAGCCAGGGGTGAGCTGAAAGAAGTGTCCTTATCTCAGAGGTGTCCAGGAGCCTGACGGGTCCTAAAAAACGGGGCTCTGGCTTTGGAATGGCAATTGCTAAGAGGAGGCAATAAAAAGGCAATGGATGATCCGTAAGGGGTAGAGTGGGACTTCTGTGCTGTCTCATAACACACAAGAACTGGGGCTTTCAATAAAAACAGACAGGAAGAACATCCAAGCAGATAAAAAGAAAAAACTTCTGCGGCACAGTAATGAAGTTGCTGAAGTTATTTCTGGGGGAAATAAGGACAGGAGGCAAGCAGGGCTCCGGAGGGGCTCCATGCTCACACAGCTACCAGGAGCACCCAAGCTCCTTGAAACACACGGTGAAATGATTCTGAGGAGCATTTTAAACCTCATATTTCATGCTGAAGAGCAGCTTGGACTATAGAGAGGCGGTGATGAAGCCTCATGCACGGGGCAGATAATTACACATTTATTAATTTGACCTCGAGTTTGGTGACAGAAGCGACTGCGGGAGCAGCACAAGCCCCGCTGGAGCAGCTCAGGATGGACCCCGAGCAGGTGGAAGGGGTCGGAGCCGCACTCACAGAACCCACCCTGGGGAAGGGGCAGCTCCTGCCCTCCCCTCCCCTGCCTTCCCCTCCCCGAGAGCGCCTCAATCAAGCCCTGATGGACCAGCGTGACGCTGGCGCTGATGAAATCCGTGCAGCCGAGCGTGCTTGAAGGGCTGAGAGAACTCTTCAGCCAAGTCCCCGCTGTGCTCTTTTCAGGAGAGGTCCTTTTAGCTCGCTGCTATTCCCAGACCATCGCGCTGATTTAAATGTTAACACGCTCTCCAGGATGCAGGCACCTCCTGCACGTCAGAGGAGCGGGGGATGACGCCGAGCTGGGCTCCGAGGGACCCGAGGCTCCCTGGCCAGCCCGGGACAGGCACAGCATCCTCCGCAGGACAAACAGAGCCGCCAATTTCCAGGGAAAAACGGCGATATTTACTAAACACCTACGGCAAATCGCAACAGCCATCGGAAACAAAGGCGACGGGGAGAAAAAGCCACTCAGGAAACAGCCAGGAAATCGTCTGGGGAATATACTCGGAGATTTGCGAAAGCTTAAGCCTGGGACACAAATCCCTGTGCTTTGTCCGTGACAATAGGGGATAAAGGCTGGTGTAGTTGGCCCGGCTGTGATGGAGGGATCAGGATGCTCAGGGCCAGCTGCACAGATAGGATCTGGCTGCCGAGAGCCGGGGTTCACATCCCTGACAGCGGCTGCAGGATCAGCGGCCGCGGATTTTCTGTGACAATGAAGGGAAAAGCCCTGGTGCCATGTAAGACAGGCATTACCCGAAGGGACAGGGCTGTAAACCCTGCTTTTGCTCGGAGAATGGGGTTTGAAATAGGATAGAAAGGGGCAAATCCCAAATGTAGACACGCAAGAGGAGGTCAGGAGCTGCCTGCTCTCCACGGAGCTGGGATGAGCTCCCAGGAGCTGTCTGGAGATGGACACAGAGCAGGGAGCTCTGCAGGACAGGCAGTGACTCCCCTGCCTTGGGAAGAGCCCCACCACGAGGTCTCAGACTCAGAAAAAGCCTTTTATTCCCTCCCTGGCCACTTTTCTGCCCCGGGGATCCACTGAGCCACCCACCAACGCCCTGCTCTGGTCCTGCCTGCCTGGAGTGTGCTCGCAGGGAGAGAACAAGGCGTGTCACTCTGGAGCTCCTCTCCATGCGAGATTTCCCTGTCTCTTCTCTGCTGGTCTCTGCAGCAGCACGGAGTGCCTCTGAACAAGGCTCCCTGTAATCCATCAGAGGTGCTGCTGCCCATTCATGCTCCGCAGGAGCTCTGCCTCTCCACTAAATCCCTCAAGCCATCTCCAAATCACCTAATCTCCATCTCCTCCACCTCCCTCTCTTCAGTGACCTTCCTCCTCACAACAGTATCTGCAGGCTTCCAGATAACTCCCTCACATCCTTATCTGCAAGAGTAGTTCAGCTGCTGTCCTGGCACTGTGCTCACACAGCAGAAGGGACAGGCAAGGCGAGCGCCAGGAGGGTCCAGAAAGGGATGAAGAGCAGCAGCATTCCAGCTGCTCACCTGAAACCCCCCCCCCAGCACCTTTGGTCTCACACTAAGGACCACCTGCAGCACATCCAAACGCCAAAGCCCCCCAGCACAGGAGGGCTGGGCAGCAGAAGTCAAACCAGCCAGCAAGAACAGGGTTTTTACACTCAGGTTCTCCTCTTGTCACCCCCAGAGCTGTGTCACCCTCGTGGGTCTGTGATGGGTCTGAGGAGCAGGCAGACTTCCCCAGAACATCCAGTGCTCCCCACACAGCACACCCAGTGACACTGATGGCCATTCCAGTGGCTGTGACACCTCAAAGGCTGTGAACAGCTGATCTATTAAACTTGAAGGATGCGTGTTTTCCAAACCAGACGGAATTCCCAGGTCTCTTCTAACCCTGCTTTCATTTCCAACGGCACGGAGCTTCCCTCGGAAGTTCCCCCACTGTAAACAGACACCACAGAGGAGACAGATGTTGGTTCTGCCACACTGAGGAGGCACGCTGCTGTTCTGGGGGTGGGAGGTGAGGGCTCGCTCCTCCCGAGGAGCCGGCGCGGTGCAGAGCAGGGGCTGCAGCACAGGGGTTACTCAGAGGTTGCACACAGCCTCTGTTCAGTGCTTCAGCCTGGCCTCTCTGCAGCTAATGAATGTTACAGGAGGAGAGGCTGGAGGGAAATGGAGCAGAAATGCAAGGCTGCCATCTCGGATATCGTCTGCCTCCCTCCAGACGGGCTCACACAGAGCCACAGCAGCAGCACCCGCGGGAGCAGAGGGACAAGGGGGGACCTGGCCAGAGTGGGCACAGCTGAGGGACACATCCCAGCCTCCCAGCTGTGCCCACATCACTGCCACATGCAGAGGAATCCATTTCCAGTCATATTTGTGACCAAAAACCGGAATGAGACTGATTTTCGTGTTCAGCCTGTGCTGAGGCAGAGCCCCAGCTGTCACCCTGGCCCAGCCTCTGGCACCCCCTGAACTCTGTCTGGAGCAGATTTCCCCTCACACTGAGGCTGCACCAAAGGCTCTCCCTGCCCTCAGCACTTCCCAGCGTGCAGCAAATTGCCGCAGCCAAAGGAGATTAAACGATGGGCTGGGGATCACAGAGGGAAGCCGAGTGCTGTCCCCAAGCTGCTGCCCTGTGTCCCCCACCAGCTCACCCTCCTGCTCTCCCTGGTGTCCCTGCAGCTCTGCACCCTGGGCACGGCTTTCCGACAGGCAATCACAACACAGAGGCTCTGGCATTTTCTTAGAACACCTCAAATTGCTTTTTTTACACCTCGCTGCTCGGTGCCAACCCCAATTCGTGTTATTTGTGCATTTGCTTAGAGAACATTATCTGATCGGTCACCCGGCGAGAGAGAGGCTGGGGAAGAGGCTGAGGCTTCTCCCTGCCACCAAAGCAGGTCGGGAACAAGGGAATCTCTGAAAATATTGTGTAAAGCAGCCTCCCCGTGCACACAGAGAGGCCCTTGCCAGGGTCTTTGGCACGGGATGGCACGGTCCAGGACAAGGGACAACACCAGGGCTCTGTGTGTCTGCTTCTCCCAGCTGAGCAGGGGACTCTTAACAGATTGGCACATTTCTGTGCATTCCCTCTGCTGGCAGAAGCTGGAAAAGGCAACACCCAAAAGCTTCGGGAAGATGTTGGGACTTGCAAAATACACCTAAAAATATCTGTATCCCCATCCCTCTCCACGGCACATCGGCTGCTCAGCGGGAACTGCCCCAGGGGACAGCACGGTCTGGTCCCTCCCTCCAAGGGGGTGAGGGAAGCCAAGCACAGAACCCAGCAACTCCATGCATGAACTCACATGGAACAGCCAGAGTGGCTCCCCAGCACGCAGTGAGGCTCCCTGGGCCACCCACCCCTTCCCAGTGGCCACATCAAACCACCACCTATCAAACAGGCACCTTCGTGGGGAGAAGATGCCAGAGCCACTACAATTAATAATTCTGTATTAGCCCATCCCTCCAAGCTGTTCCTGCCTCACCATCTGCATGTCCTGAAATGCGAGGTTTTAGTCATAAATGCCAGGCCTCGTTTTGGAAATTTATAAGCTGTTTTGCTTCCATTACCTGAACGGCTTCCAGCTACGGTATCCAGGCATTTTAATTCCCTCAACTCCACCACAAAATGGCACAAACGTTACAATACACAACTCTGCTGTGACAGACACCGAAGATTTCATCATTCCAAGGAATTTCCTCCTTCCTCTGACTGAAGCCAGGTAGCCAGCAGCTCAGTCCTGGGCTGAAGCACACCAAGGCACGGAGACCTTCGCAGGAACATTTTGGGAACTGTGCTCAAGAAAATCGACTTGTTCCAACTCCCATATTGCAGCCACAACCCCTGATGCACCATCAATTAAGAGCAGCAATAATTACAAATGGAAAACTGCAGACCTCAGAGCAGATAATGTGTTGCCATTAGATTAAGTAGTCATAGAAATCAAAAATAAAACCTATACTTGGGCTAATTAAGCCCACTCACCATCTGATTAAGATGTGTTGTGATACCATGGAAAAGCACCAAAGAGCCATTGTAAGCAAACCAACACCGCTGGGTGTCCATGTCACACTCCCTGGCAGAGGGATGATTGATTGCCCAGTGGCACAGCATCAGAGCTCAGGCCCTTGCAGTGGTGTTTGGGGGGAAATTAAAACAGTCTGAGCCCCTGTCCTTGGTCAGTGCCACACTCCTGACAGAGCTGAATCAACCCCCACGTTCATCTGAATAAATAATCCCACGTTCATCTGAATAAATAACCCCCTCAGTGACTGAGGCTGTGCTCCCCAACATCCCCAGAGCTCCTCAGGGTTTGCATCCCGGACCAAAAGGAGGGGACAGAAAGAAGGACGAGATTTTCAGATCTGGCAGCACATCAGGTAAGTGCAGGATGGATAATGATCCTGAAACTGGAAAGGTGAGCCAGAGGAGCCTTTTAGGGAGCTGCCAGAAAAACCTGGAGGAAACTGGGGCTCCTGATGGTCACAAAGTGACCCTGAGGAAAGAGTGTCCCAACAGGAAGCAGCCACGCTCCACAGGACACGGAGGAGCTGTGCTGTCCCCACGGTGCTGTCACAGCACCGAGGACACCCAGGGGTCTGTGCCTGGCCCAGGGCAGCTCCCCTGAAGGCTGTCCTCTGCTATCTCCTTTAAGCTCCATGTTCCCATGAAATCTGCTTATGGAAGATCCACAGAAGAGAGATAAAAGGGGCATGACAGTGAATTTAATTAAATATTCGAGGATTTGGTTTGGCATTATTTACTCAGAAAGGACTCCAAGCTCTGGGTTCCAGGTTTGGTTGTTACTGTGGAAACCAGCTGAATGTGGATGTATAAAAAGAAAGGGCTCATCAATTAAATCATTTAAAAAGTGAAATGAAGCCTCGGGAAGCACAACATGACAGGCTGTTCTCTATTGAGGAGTCTCTGTCCCGATGCTTTGCTCCAGGAGGCAGGAGGACTGCAGGACCTCGAGCAGCAGTTCCTGACAACCAGTGGTCAATATGCTCTCCCAGAAACCCAGAGCCAGTGGAGCAGGAGCTTGTAACTGGGCAAAGGTGCAGGCTGCAGAGCTCTCACCCTGACTTCCAGCACCTGCATGGCTCTGGATTCACTTCAGCATATGTGTGGGTTTGTGTCTGCCTGTTAAACACTCCCTGATCCCACCTGCCACCTTCTTTAACCTCTGCAAAGGGCTCCAAAACCTTCAGGCACAAAGAGGTGTAAAATAGTGCAAGGCATTATTCAGCCCCCCCTCCTCCTCCTCCCAGCCTGCCGGGGGGGATTGAGAGCTAAACCACTGCTTGAAATGGCAAATCTGAGGAAATGCAGATGGAATTTGAGGTCAGCCCAGGATTTACACCTCATCAGCATTCAGCAATGAAGGGAAATCTGCGAGTGAGGGTTATCAGGAGCTGGGAAGGCCCCGTGCCACCTGTCACCCTCCCCTTGCAGCCTGGCAACCCCCCCTTGTCCATGGGAGGAAGGGCCACCATCCCTGCCGTGCCTGTCCCAGCCAAGTCCTCCAGAGGGGAGCAGGGAGGGGACTGAGGAGCCCGGGGTGGGGTCCTGGGACAGCTGGGATGATCACCCCATCTCTGCAGCCAGAGCCCAGCACCCCAGCAGCCGCTCAGAGCCCTTCTGCCCCGAGCATTCCCACATTCCCATTCCCAGCAGGAATTCTGCACATCCCCTTGGCTCCCGTGGGCCAGGGAGGGAGGGTGGCTGCAGGAGGGTGATTTGTCTCACCTGGCAGAGCAACGATGTGCTCAGAGGAGCTGAGGGCACGTTTGACAGCACCCATAGGGTTTTCTGTCACGCTGTCCGGAGGATATTTCTTTGCTGTCCAAGCACCACCACCATCATTTAACAGCACCAGAAGATGGATTTCCATTTTGTTTCCTCCTGTTCCGCTCCCCATCCTCACCCATCACAGCAAGCCCAGCCTGCCCAAGTGAGCTTTCCCATCTGTCACAGCAGGGTTGGGGGATGACCCCGTGCCTGGCTGTCAGACCAGACCCCAGAGAGCACAGGGGGGACACAGCTGATGGGTGGGCACTCTGCACCTCAGCTCCAGAGCCTTTTATGAGTCCGAAGGGAAGCTCAGCTCACCCCCAAACCCCTCAAAAGCTCCTTATCAGAGGAATCTGGGGCATGAACAGCCCCCCCAGGAAGGCAGAGCTGCCCAGAGCCCCCCAGGGCACAGACAGCTCTCCCCCAGGAGCTGTCAGAGGAGGAGGAGCTGGCAGCCAGCACTCTTCATCGAACAGTTTAAACATTGATTTTTCCTACTGGCTGGCACCGAGGCCCAAACCCCAGGCAGTGCAGACATGATTAAAAAGCAGTCTCTCCTCAGACAACTAAGACACCATTCTCCTCCAGCGTGGAAGCAGCAGATGGAAACTCAAATGAGCTGCTGGGTCAGCTTTGTTCCCAGCCAGAGGAGACAAGGGGAGTGCTGCATCAGAGCATCCTCACCTGCCCCCTCCACACAGAGGAGAAAGATGGAGAGGGTTTACAGCTACACATGAGCACTCACAGCTCTCAGTCCTGTGCTGAAAACCTGCCCAGCACCACGGCACTAAAGCCAGGAATACCCCAAGCACCTTCTGACACACGCTCTGCATCAACAAATGACAAACCCCAAGCGAGGAGAGAAGGCAGAGCAGTGCTAAAGGGATCAGAGGCTGCCCAGCCCCGGGCCCTGCCCCACCAGCTCACTCCCTGTAAGCATGACAGGCTCGACAGGGCTCAGGGAGGGATGAAGGGCTCCAAAGGGCTTTTCATGCTCCCTGCAGGGAGGGTCACGCTTCAGAATGTGCTTGTAAATGCCTAAGTCCCCTGGAGCTGCAGAGCCTAAGCCAGCTCTGCATGTCCTGCACTGCTCCTGCCCCCAGCACCCCCGTACACCAACATGTCAGTGGGCTGGAGGCTGGCAGCTCCCCCTGCACCCGGGAAATCTGCTCCAAACCTCTGGAACCCTCTTTTCCCTGCTGGATCAACCCCCTCAGTCCTGGCCAGCCTGCAGGAGAGGCCAGGACAGTGAAGCATTTCCCTTTGCTCGAAGATGTGAACTCCTCACAGACCCAGTGCAGTGCTGAGCGTGGCAGTGGCACCTGCAGAAATTGAAGATGTGCTTTAATGGCCTTGGTATCGATCTGGAGATGGGGATTTTGCCTTTGACATTGGAGTACCAATGGGAAAAGGAAAAAGGCAGCTTGTATCCAAGGGGGAGGGTTCACAGGTACCACTGTACACAGCAGAGCTGGGCTCTGGGACACAGAGAACTCTGGGAACAATCCCTGCCCTCGCTTTGGGGTCTGCACCCCTGGAATGGCATCTCCTGAATTCCACTCCTCAGTCACAGTCTCAGACTCTTTGGAAAGTGCTTGACAACCATCCCAGCAGCAACAGGCAGTGGAGCTGACTCCTCGTCCTCCAAGCAGCAGAAGAACAAATCCTGAATTTACAAAGCTGAACCCCAGCTCAATATCAAAACAGCCCCTGAGCTTCATGATACCCAAACACCAATGGAGAGGATTTAATGATGCCATATCTCTCCCCAATAACCTGGAACTTCAAGATAATGTTCTCTTTTCCATTCCCCCAGCTTCCCCAAAGAGAACAAGAGAGCCAAATGGACCAGCCTATCAGGAAATCTTGATGCACTTAAATAAGAAAGCAATTAAACACTTTAATAAGGTGAGGAGGGTGCAGGAAGGAAACAATTAAAGTGAGCTTAAAGTCTTCCACTATTGTGGCTGAGAAAATTCCTATTTAGCAAGTCTGGGTGACGATCAGCACCAGCACCCAGCACCTCCCAGAATTTAGGGGCAGAAGAACCAGGCACAGAACCTTCCCCAATCCAGCTAAGCCCACCTGCTCCCTGCTGGCTGCTTACAGGCAATGAGAAAAGCCAAGGCAGTGCCCAAATAATGCCCTCCCTGGGCAGCAAAGTTCAGTGCACAGACCTCAAGTGTCCCCAGAGGGTCCCAGAGGAGCCCTCGCTGCTGCCCCATAGCCACCCACCTCACGTATTGATGGCAATAAATGCCTTCACTTCCACAGTCCTTTAACAAGAGGACATCAAAGCCCTGGCAGACTCAGAAGGCCCTGTGACACCCTTAACAAGTACGTTTTTAGTCTCAGTTTTATGGATGAGGGAATTGAGAGTGGGAAGTGGAATGATTTGCCTGCACAACAGAGGAAAGGAAGAAAAGCTGGAAGGAGAAACACAGGAGCTGTCTCTCAACCCCTGCCGAGAGGAGCCCCCGGGGAGCTGCCTCCCTGCCAGGGCTGAGCTCAGACCACCCAACCCCGGGAGCTCGGAGCAACCCGGAGCACCCCGGAGCACCCCGGAGCTCACAGAGCCCTCGGGATGAGAACCTGAGCCACGGAGCAGAGCCCTCTGTGCGGCGATGACACGGGAACAGGGCTTTAACAAACAAGCACTGCACAAGGGTGATTTGTTCCTGCATCAGCCAAACACCGGGCTGGGGACCTGCAGGCAGCAGCTGCTGTTCTGTGTAATCTGAACGGGCCCCCAAAGAGCAGGGCAGAGGATGCTCCTGCCCCAGTGCCTGCTGCGTGTCCTGCCCAGCCAGGAGCACCCCTGGGTGCAGCGGGGGCAGAAGGGGAGATTTTACAAACGGCTGGGCCAGAGGGGGGCAGAACAGAGGTGACCCAGGGCAGGGGATGGCCGGGAGCATCCCTGTCCCCCCACGCCTGCTTGTGCAGGGCAGAGCATCCCGGCCCCCGCTGGAGCAGCCTCATTGACGAGCCTTGTCATCGTTCCTCAAGACTAATTTTTTTAAATTGCAAAATCTTACAGAGCTATTAACCTCAAAAGAGTTTAACATATGGCAGCGCGAGTCTCCCTCTTACCCTAATTATAAGGCTTGCAGTAATGGGGCTGTCTTTTAAGTTACAGCTGCTATGCTTTTGGCTTTTCACTAACATTACATCCTATTAAGGAGCTACATTTAATGCATGCAAATTGCCAGAACACCGAGTGCCTCGGACCAGCGAGGGGATGCATTTAAGCAACAGCAGCAATATCCCAGGGTCAGGCTCACCCTGCTGAGAGCTCCCTATGATCCATCAATCAAACTCCACTCATTAATTAACTAATTCATTAAGTATCTTCCTAGATGAAGGTTCTCCAAGGCGGAACATTGTGTTGACAGCGACGTCCTGTCAGCACTTAGCAGTACAAGCCCCCCTCCAAGCCCAGACACCCCAGACTCAGGGTGGCTTCAGCAGTGCTCCATGACCTCGGCTCCAGGAAATGAACCTCCCAGTCTGCCTCACCTAGCCCAGCATACCCCACCAGTGCTGTAAAAGGAGAGCAAAATATGGTTTTTTTTCAGGAATAATGATAAAATTTGCAAATAACAAGAAATAGTGATTAATTAATTAATAACAAAGGGTTTGGAGGAGCAGAAAGGCCCCCACTGGAGCCACAGGTCTGGCAGCCCAGCAGTGAAAATGCTGCCACGGTGCTGCTTCCTGCCAGACACAGCCTGGAGCTGTGGTGGGCTTTGCTGGAAAGGCACAGCTTGGAGCAGGCCTGGCTCCCGGGGGAGTTTTGGGAAAGCCTGCCCTAGCAGTGAATGGCATTTTCCTCCTTTGTAAACAAACCCACTCCAGGCTGGGAGGGGAGCTGTGCACACATGGGCGCTCCCCAAATCCCCTATGATGGGATTTGATATCCCATCACAGGGATATGATATCCCTGGTCACAGGGATCCCCTGGGACCCTGGGACCCCACCCTGCTGTGAACCTGAGACCCCACCCCCTGTCACCCTGAGACCCCACCCTGCTGTGACCCTGGAACCCCACCCTGCTATCACCCTGGGACTCCACCCTGCTGTGACCCTGGAACCCCACCCTGCTGTGTTCCTGGGACTCCACCCCCTGTTACCCTGGGACTCCACCCTGCTGTGTTCCTGGGACCCCACCCTGCTATCACCCTGGAACCCCACCTTGCTGTAACCCTGAGACCCTTGCTGGGACCCCACCCCCTGTCATCCTGGGACCCCACCCTGCTGGCATCCTGAAACCCCACCCTGCTGTGACCCTGAAACCCCACCCTGCTGTGACCCTGAAATCCCACCTTGCTGTGACCCTGAGAAACCTCCCCCTGTCACCCTGAGACCCCACCCTGCTGTCACCCCAGCTGCCCGCCCTGCTGGGAGCACAGGAACACCGCAGCCCTGGCTCCAGCCCAAGCACTAATTCCCTTTCCCAAGCCATGAGAAGGGGGAGCAGGAGCCGCTGCCAGCCCCGTGTCCAGACAGGGGTTCCAGCCCGGCTCCTGCAGCTCCCGGAGCTGAGGGAACGCAGCCGCCGCAGCCTCCCCAGCCCTTCCCCTGGCCGCAGGAGAGGCAGCGTGTGGTAATGGTCACCTCTGCAGCAGCTCCTGCTCCCTGAAGAAAAGCCTCCTGGCTTCAGTGCCACAGGCTGTAATACTGAAAATGGCTGTAAATGTGAAAAATTGGCACATTGTAGTCCAACAAGACAATTTTTGAATTGCTGCATGCAGCTGTGCAGTTCTAGATGCGATGCTGCCTGCATCCTAAGATGGGAACTGGAGACCCTGAGATAAAAAAAGCAGTCTTGGGTTGGGGTTTCCTCTCTGCTGATCCAGGAGGAAGCAGAGTGACCCCGGAGCACAGATGACTGTAGGCTGAGTGAGGGGGTGCTCAATCCACATAACATCCCTGTTCCTTGAAGAAGAGCAGCTTTTCTGTTAGGCCTTTCTGCCTGTGTGCTCTGAAGAGTCGAAATTCCAGAATAAATAAATTGTGGCGAGATGAGAAGGTGAAAGAAAAGAAATTGGTATCTGGAGGAAGGGGAAAAACAAACCCTCATTTAACCAGCCATAAGGAACCACTTCACGCCTCGTTTCTCCGGGTGAGCAGGGAGTGGGGAGGGTTTGTGGATAATACCTGGAAGTCAGGCACCATTCCGGAGCCACACTTTTACTGTAATAAGCTTCTTCGGGGAAGCCAACAAGCCCGGCTCATTAAATTTTAGTGTGATCTTTGTAGCCCTCTGCATTGTTTGATTAAAATTTAATAACTGATTTGGTGGCTTTTCCTGGAGCCTTGTCCATCCCACCGGCAGCTCTGGGCTGCGGGTGGCTTTGGGGGGCTGTGGGGTAAGGGGTGTCAGGGTTGGTTTGCAGAGTGGGGCTCACGGAAAGGTTCTTTTCCTCCCGAGGGTGCTGGCACTGCCCAGGGAGCGCCACAGCTCCAGGAGGGGTTGGACAGGGATGCCCAGGGGAGATAGGGGTGCTCCGGGGATGCTCAGGCTGGGATAGCTGGGGGGTCTGGGGCTGGACTCAGCGATCCTTGTGGGTCCCTTCCAACACGGGAGGTTCCAGGTTTCCATGACCTGAAAGCCTGGGCAGCAAAGTCCTGTGGCTTCCCGTGTGGAGCTGGGGCTCAGCACGCACAGGAGCCCCCAGCTCCGGCTGCACCGAGCGCTCCCCGGGCAGCTGCAGCCCCAGCAGGGCTTTGCCGAGGGGAAGGGGGATGTGTGTGCACCGAAATGAGGAGCGGCCCGGAGCTGTTTGTGTCCGGAGAGCGATGCCAGGCTTTGCTGGTGGCAGTGTCGGGGGTGCGGGTGATGCCGGACGGGTGCGGGTCCCCTCGGAGTGCTCCACCCGGGATGCTCCACACCCGGCCGGGCAGGGAATGAATGCCCAGGTGAAACTCAGCCTCTGCTCCTTCACGGCACCACCAGAGCTGATCCTGAGCCACCCTACACAGCTCTGGATGAGGGGGCTCAGGCTCTGCAGTCGCCCTCCTGCCCTGAGTGCCTGAATCCCGGGAATGGGGGGGTGTTCTGTGCACCCCGAGATCCCCCTTGCAGGCTGGCACTGTCCCTGTCCCGGCATGGGATAACATCACCCTCCAATCCTGCTACCCCCTCACCATGGCAGGAGGCAGCTTGCCACGGTTTGGGGTGTTTCAGGGAAATAGGAATTTATGATTGGGAAGGTGAGAGCCACCACAGAGCCCCCACCTCTCAGAGCCCTGGGGACAGCCTGGCACAGTCCCACACCTCCCCCAGGGCGCCCGAAGTCGCGCCCTGCGCCGCGCGTGGCTGGCGCCGGCGCGCTCGCGATGGCGGGGGCCGCAGCGAAATCTGAAGCCAGTTTCAGTATTACAGCTTTTGCTACATAAACCAGGGGGATTTTCTTCAGGGAGCAAAAAATTGATTCCGAGGTTTCCATTAAGTGACATTAGCACAGCACGGCCTCTTCCAAGGGCTGAGCTTGGCAGTGAATGTGTTGGAAAAGAAACGAGGTCTTTGCAAGGCCTGACTCCGGTGGAATTGGGCTGCAACGGCCCCATTAAACTGCTTTTACAGTGGGGCATGGGAGCTGGGCTCTGGGGAGGGGCAGCCTGGCACTGGGATGGGGCTCTGCTGGCACTGTGCAGTTTCTCCTCCTGTCTGAGGAAGCCCAGGCTTGAGGAGATGAGGTCTTGGCTGGAGCATGCCCTGCAGTGGGGTCAGCTCCTCAAGAACAACCCTCAGCCTCTTCCCGAGCATCCCCAGGGCTCCAGCATCTCCAGCAGCATCCCTACTCATGGCAGGCCTCTCCCTTTCCCCCTCCCCATCCCTGGGCGGGCACTGGCAGGGGGGGCAGTGATTGACACACCCCAGTGAGGATGACGTGGCTTCACCTTGGCACGGCAGTGATTGTGCCAGACAGAGCTGTTTAAATACCACCAGACAGAGTGTTACTCACAGGAAAACCAGGCCTTAAATGTCATTATTTGTGTCATTATTAATAGCCCCTAATTGTGTTCTCTAATCATCATGAAATTATGTTAATATTAATATTCACATCAAAACTGCCTCGGGAAGGAGGAGAAGGGTTTTTTTTTTTCTTCTTTAAAAAAACCAGCCCTACTCTGTGTCAATCCCCATTAGTGGGAAACACTTGCCTGGTGTGCCGGAGATACGGATCAGTGCAGGGAATTCTCTGTGCCTCTGAAAGGTTCTGCCTGCTGATATCCAGGGGTCTCCGCCACCCTGAGACCCCATCACTGTTCTGTGAGGAGCTCCTTCACTCAGGAAGGTGCAGGGGATGGTGTGGGCACAGGGTTTGTGGTGATCCATGGGGCTGGAGCCTCATCCCTGATGGGATAGAGCTGTGTGGGACAGGTGAGCTGTTACAGGTAAGGAGACCTGCAGTGCTGAGGGGGACAGGCCAACCACGGCAGGGTGCAGGGGCACACAGGTGTCCCTGCATGTAGGATGGATGGTATGAAGGTGGTAAGGAACAACAACAAGGCTGTGGTGCTCGGAACCATTCATGAGCTCAGTTGTACATTCTCCTTCAGCAGGGAAGCCAGATTCTTTACTTACATTGGGAAATCTCAGAGGTGCAGAAATATCGCAGCATTTTTGTAGCATTACTGGCTTTCGGTACATGTTTTTGCTCTGCTGAGCTTATTCTTTTCATTGTGTTTTTGCCAGCATGAAAATCCACCCGAGAGAACAGCAACAGTGTGAGCCCACCAAAGAAACCTTTGGAAAAAGCCTTCCAAAGGCTTTTATTCATTAACTTCAATGACTGTTGCTCAAGAGCAGAACTCTGGGATGCTGAGGACATTTGGCACCCTGGACCATCATTACAGTTATTTTAGCAGCTCCCCAAGGGCCACATTGAAGCCTTTACCACACCACAGCCCCATTCCCTAGGTGATGCCTACCTGCCTCGAGCTGCAGCCTCTGCCCCCACCACCTCCTGTCCTGCCCATCAGATATCCTGGATGAAGGACAAGGAACCTTTTTTTTTTTTTTTTTTTTCTGGAAAGAAATGGTAATCAGAAGAAAAATGGCTTTCTCTGCAATTTTCTCCATTTTCCGAGCAGCTCTACTTGCGAGTACCCAAACGCCTGGCTTAATAAAACAGAGGTTTTGGAGTGGCAACTATTATACCTCGAGTTAAATATAACTCAGAGCTTGAAAATAACTCCAGAGCACAGGCACAGGGAGCTGACAGGGGCAGAGAACAACTCCAGCAAGTCTTTTCTGGGTGTGGAGGAGCTTCTCCTGCCTCCCCTCACCAGCTGCACTGCCAGCCCCGGCCCGGGCAGCTGCAAATCCCCTTTTCCCTGGGGATGGGGGAAGGAAGTTTGCGAAGGTGTTTAACACTTCCATGTGAATGATTTTTCCATAAAATATTAATGACGTAGATATAACCTAATTGAGTCCTTAGGGCAATAACCTCTGACAAAACGGCCCTGATTAGGAGATAATTGACTGTGCAGAATGGTGGTTAGAGAGCTTAATGTTGGCAAGGTCCATTATCTGGGGATAACGACCCCCTTTTGCCAGGTGCCAGGGCCATTAAGGGGGCTTTTGGGGGTATAAATCCTCCCTTCCCTCTTCTGTCCAGTACTTTAGAAATGATTCTGTTATCCTGTGATTGGATGGGGCAGGCTGGCAGGGTTACAGCCCTGGTTCTTGTCCTGGTCCTAAATACCCGGGACAAACACAAAGCACAAGAGATGGTGTTTTCCCCCAAAACCAAACGTTTTCTGTGCTCTCCCCCAGACCTGCACATATATAGGGACATTCAAGAAAGCATTAATATAAACCTCCATTGACTTCAATTTATATTAATACACTGTGCAGTGAACTGAGGTGGCTGATTCACAATCCTCATCAGATTCCAGTGCGCCGGGTAAATCAGCTCCCTTGGTTCGCTGTAGTTTAATTATAAGCAAATTGCGAGTGAATTAAGATAAATCGAATTAGAACCACTCTAATACTGAACAAAAACGCCCACCGAGGAGTCTGTGGAAGTTTAACTGCTCCCCTTCGAGAGGTGACTTGGGACACATTGGCCAGGCACGCAGCGATGCTGGGGCTGAGCAGGAGCTGGCTCCAAGGGGCTGCTGCTGAGTGGGGACAGCAGCAGGAGCACGGACAGTGACCCCAGGCAGCTCCCCCGGTCAGGTCCCTGCGGACACCGGACCACTGGACCACCGGAGCACAGGACCGGGCGCTCTCGGAGCCAGGGAGCAGAGCCGGAGCAGCGCACGGGAGGTTGAAAGCAGGGGAGAGGAGGAGCTGCAGCAGACTGCTGCGGCACAAATTGGAAGCTGGGGTGGCTCTTTCTTCTTCTCCTTCTTTCTTCCCTCCCAGGGAAGTGTCATTTGTACAAATTGCCCGTCCGTGCCAGCTTGGGAGAGACCTCACAAGAGAAACCTGGAGCCTTCCCCGCTTTTCATGTGAGCGGATGCCCCTTTTATTTCTGAGCAAGGAGTAAGTGGAGAAGAAAGGAGCTCCTGTCAGCCTCCGGGAGACAAATTGCTTCCTGCAGCCCGAGGTGCCTCCGCTGTAACAACCGGAGGTGAGCCGAGCTGCCCCCAGCCTCTCCCCTCTCCCCAGCTCCCGGCTTTTAAACGGAGCCCCGGATAAGTAACCAGCCCTCGCTCTCGCTTTTATCTGGCCAGGATGATTTACTGGGCCGCTGCGTGGAGGCGCAGCTCGGGGGCAGGAGCTGCCCGAGCGCACGGCCCCGGGGTGGCCGGGGTTAAAGACAGCGGCTGTGCCCCGAGCCGAGCTCTCATCCCCCCGGGCACTTTCCTCCCGAAGGCAGGTGGGCAGCAGGGCCGGAGGACTGCGAGCCAGAAAGTTATTAAAACAGCGGAGGCAACAAAGCGGCGCGGCTTCCCCGCTGCTCTGACATTTCCAGAGGGTGAAAGGTAAAAAACTCGCTCTATAAAAACGCAGCCCGGGGTTTGCGGCTGCTCTCGGAGCGGCTAATTAAACGGGAGGGGCAAAGCCGCAGAGAAACTTTCCAGCCAGCAAATCAAAGCCCAGCCTGGCAGGGAGCGGGGGCTGAGGGAAGGACATCCCTTTTTCTCCTCTGAACCTCCTTTTTTTGGGGAAAAGCGGGAGCGGGGCTTGGCGTCCCCGAGGGGCTCCATCCACATCCCCTAATTATCCTCAGAGCGCCGAGGCCGGGAGCCAAACCCCGGGGAGAAGTGCTGTCGATGGCAGAGCTGCACGGGGGAATGGCTCATTGCCACACTCCCACATTCCACCCCACTTCTGCCGCTTTTTGCCCCGTTTCACTCTGGGCTCTGTGACCCGCACCCCGGGGCATGCAGGCGGGTGCACCCCATGTATGTGGGGTCCCCACATCCTCCTCCTCACCCCACATCCCCGTGTCTGATTGATCTGTGGGAGCTGTCCGCCCGCCCCCCATCACTAATGGCATCGTTAGTTAGGGAAAAAAGCTCGCTGAAGTCAATTTGTGATATGTAATACTGAAAAACCAGCAAAATCAATAATTCTGCAGAGTCGGGGTAGGCTGAGGGGAGGCAGGGGGGCCCAGGGGTGAGTTCAGGTAACCAATGAGCTCAAAACCCCCATTCCCGGCATCTGGCCTCGTGCTGCATCCCTGCTCGGCAGCATTCCATTCGGATGAGGCAGCCTGTGCTGGCTGCTCCCGGTGCTCCCCCGGCCTGGACCAGCACAGCATCCCAGGCTCCTCAACCCCCGCGGGGCTGTGCCACCTCCTCCAGCGAGGGAACGCGGCACCAGAGCTCACACAGGGAGAGGACAGAGGTGGCAGGAGCCTCCTTGGGTCCCCTGTGCTGGGAAGAGACAAATCCGATGGAAGTGGCTCAGCAGTGTCCCTGTCAAAGACATCCTGCAGCTGTGTGAAGGCTCAGAGCTGGAGCCAGACAGGTTTGGATGAGTCAGGAGGTGGGAGTGATCCATGGCAGGAGTGATGGAGGGTTTCCTGTTCTGGAAATTCGGGGAGGGATTTGGTTTTTTTGAAGCCTGCTGGAGTTTATGCAGGAGTTAATCTGGAGCAGCCAAATGTACCGGGCTGTGCACAGAGGGATCCCAAAGGTTCCCTCTGATCCATGATCCAAAACCACGAGCCCCCTGTGACATGGGCTGCTGTAAAGCCTCTTGCCAAATATCTCTGTTCAGTGGTAATTCCTATTACAGCTGATTTCTACTATGCACACCCCGTGGTTTACAAGAGCTCTACAGAATGGTGAATGTGGTTTTTTCAACTCTCCTCATCAAGTTTTGAGGAATCAGAGGATGCCCTCCATGCCCACCCTGGCCCTCAGCCACCCATCCATCCTCCCTCCCACCCAACCTGTGTTTCAGGGCACGCACTCCTCAGTTCCATCTTCCCTGTCTCTCGCTGTTTTGTTTTTCCCCAGTATAAATTTTGCATTTCTAGCCCGCTTGTCATATTTCCTACCGGATTGGGTGTTTAATTAAAATCATAATTAAAATTGATCTCCTCATTAGCATGCACCTGCTCTGCTGCTCGCGTCCTGGCATTTAATTATACGCTGAAGATGTCAAGTCTGACAGGCGAGAACGAGACCCCGGCCAGTAACCCCTGACAGGACTTCCCAGTGACAACATCTGGATACTGGAGCCCATCTGCTGGAATGGCCTCAGTGCTGGACAGGGGGACGTGGGCACTGCTGGAGCTGGGGGATGGCAGCCTCTGGGGTCAGTGGGGTCTGCACCCACTCTGGAGATTTCTGGCGTGGAAATGTGTGGGGACAGTTTCCCCAGCTGGTGCAAACCTCGCTGTGCTCCCATCAGCACCAGTGCTGAGACCCAATCCCACTCTCTCCTGGAGATGCCCAGCAGCCTGGGCTGCTCTCCCTTCTGTGGGGAAAGCAAAGCTCCCCTCACCTTGCCTTGGGGTGACCATTAAGGGAATTATCCAAGTCCTTTCTGTTTCTGAAAGTGCATCTGCTCTTTTCCCTGTGTGCCAGGCAATAAAGCTGCCAAAAGGCATTTTTGGGGCTGTTATCCAGGAGGAGTTTTATTCCCCTGCACTTTGGAAGTCTCACACTGATGGATGTGGGTTCAGTGGGATCTGGGAAGCAATGAAAGCTGACATCAAATGTACCCTCCGAATTTAAGGCTCTCCCCTGGGGACCCAACGTGTTTGGAACCCAGGACCTGCCTCTCCTCCTGTTCTCGGTGTTGGATGGGGCTTGGGCAGTGCTGAGCAGTGTCTCCAAGGTCTTTCCACTGTGGAAACCCCAGCTCAGCTGCTCAGAGCAGTGCAAGGGATGCAGCTTCTCAGCAAAGTGGCTTCCAGTGAGGAGCAAAGAGGAGAAGCCCTTTAAATCCCCTGGTTCTTGTTCCTGCCCTGCCAGGGGTGGCTGGTGACACAGGGCAACACCCCACCTGTGTCAGGGACAGGATGGGGGGACAGCCCCTCCAGGTGCAGCTGCCCTTACATTTTATGGCTCCTTTTACAGCCGAGGACATCAAATGCCACATCCAGAGACCTTTATGCCTGCAGAAGTTGGGACTGCAGCTGAGGCTGGAGGTTTATTGAGCTGGGCTCCCTTATTCCAAGTGCCAAGGTGGGGGAACGCCGTGGGTGCTGCAGATATCTGGGGACAGAGTCACCTCTGCAGGAACAAACCTCACGTGTGGCCTGAGAGGGAAGCAGGAATGTTCCCAACTGAAGGGAGCCTTGGCACTAAGAACCACTGCAATGTAAAGCCAGAGCTATTAAACCCCCCCAAAGCTGGCAGCAGCCGCCGTCTGACCACCCCTCAGAAAGGCAGTCCGGCCCTTTTGGCATAAATAAGGCACTTGAACGTTATGGAGAGAAATCCACAAGCGTTAATAGCCTGACAGCAGCACAGCATCCCATCGGGAAGGTTATTTATGAGGCTGTGTCACTGCCAGCCCTGCTGGGAAAAGCCCCGCGGCACGGATTGGGATCCGGGAAGGCAGCGCTGGGCACGGCCGGAGCGGGGCCAGCCACGGCAGTGGGACCAGCACACGGGCTGGGGACACAGCCCCAGCACAGCAACACTGTCCTGCCAGGCCCTGGGCTGCTTCATCTGGGCACGATCTCCAGGATTCTAATGAGATTTTTGCATGAGCAATAACTCATCAGCCTGGAGCACAGGCCAGGGAGAGCTGAAGTGTGGGCACTTGCCAGGCAGTGCTGGGAGCAGCCGGACACCCCCGTGCTGCTCTTGGAATGGGCCCGGGAGAGAAATGGAGCCTAAAGAAACATTTGTCATTTGAGTTGTGATTACACAATTACGTAAATGCATGATATTAGTAGTCAAGAGCCTGGAGTTTTCACTAAAGAGTCCCTTAAGTAAATAAACATTTTCAAGCGATTACATTATTGGGATGGGATTTTTTTTTTTTTAAATAAAATGTTGAGAATTGTGCAGGATGGCACTAGAAAGCAGAGGGAAAACCAAACCCAAACCAGTGACTGTCAGTGCAGCAGGTGAGGGACACATCAGGCTCTGCAGAACTGGTTTTTGGACTGCTGCTCCCAGAGACAGGCTCTGTACACGAAGGCAGTGTGGATTAGAGGAGTGGAAAGACAATTCCATTTAATTTTAAGAGGTACCACTGAGGAGAAGGCACATGAGGATGGCAGTTGCAATGGAAGTACAGAATATAAATAAATATATGTGTAAAAACAAACAAAAGCCCATCAAAACAAGCAAGAACCAAATCCAATCCCTGCATTACACTCAGTAATTAAATATTTATCAGAGCAGAGGAAGTAAAATCCATTTACTGCTTTGGGCCAGTTACAATCTTCCTTTTAAAAATCCTTTGCAATTAGTTCATTCCTCCCTGAGAGACAACACTGGAAGTCTCCAGGTCCATCCTGAACAAACTGTGGAACATTTTCTCTCCTGATTTGTGTGTGTGCACGGGGGTTCCAAGGAACTTTGAGCAGCTCAGGCCTCCCCCCTGTCCTGAGTGCGGGGTGACCATGGACCCTGCGAGTGGGAGGGATTGCCCTGGTCTTTGCCATGACTCCTGGTGGGATCACATGAGCATTCCTGCATTTCCTTTGTCCTTGGGAAAAGCTCCAGAGAGCTCTGTCTGGACAAGACAAATCGATCCAAGCTCCTTGCAGTCGGATTTTGGGGCGAGGGCTGCCTTAGCTGCCCCAGTGATGCCACCTGGTTCAGGATTCCTGATTTAGGACACGGCTCTGCTCCTGCCCCTTGAGAACCCAAACTGCAGGATGTGCCCGTGCCCAGGCTCTGTCTGCCAGGGGGTTAAACAGGGGCACAAAATGCTGCTGGCACCAGGAGTGGGGGCCCAGCCCTGACCCCGGGGACAGCCCCCGCTTCCCCTCCGTCCTCCACCATCGGGGTGCGAAATGCGGCTGTGGAATTTCACATTTGAGATAATTGCATTAAGGTAATTGCCACTGCAGCATTATTTCCCATTCCTGGGAGAGGCTGAGAGCAGGCTGAGTGCATTGTGTCTGCGTTAGCAGATTAATAATTACAGCCCTTCGGAGCAGCGCTGGTTTGTATGGATTCACAGCTGCTGGATCATTACCCGGCACACTTGAAGACACCCTATAGGAGCACAACGCTGCATGCTGCACGGTTTGCTTCCTCTGCTGCTGGGTCCTGCCTGTGCCACACTTCCATCAGACTCACAGCTTGTAAGAAATAGAAAACATTTACAACCTGAAGCAAGCGAGCTCTGGAGCCGCGTGGAGCCGTCGGGGATTCTCTGGCGAATGCCTTGGGAAGGAAATGTTCAGTCCCTCCGAGGAAAAGTTCACCCTTCCCAAGGCAGCCTGGTCCTTGGGAGGCTCTGGGTGCAGTGGGACTTATCCCAGCCTACAGCACTCCCTGTGACAAAGGAGATCTGTGGAGATCTTCCCCCACTGTGGAGCCACCGCCGCCTCTGCAGCAGCTCTGTTTGCTGCAAAATAATTTAGGAGAGGGAGCAGGAGGCTCCTGTGGCCTATTGAAAAAGATGAATAATTTAGGGGAGCTGGATGAAATTACGGAGCAGGATATCTCAGCTTCACAAAGAGGACAGCACACAATCTCTAACAGTCCCATAGCTCGAGGGAACAGCAGCACTGTGTCCCACCTGGCAGAGCCCATCCCCAGCTGAATGGTGTGGCATGGGAGCCAGGGAAACTGGGAAGAGGACACGGATAGTTCACACAGGGAACTGCTCTGTTTAGCTCTTCTTCCTGATTAGAGCAAATTGAAAAATAAAAGCATTAATTGTGAACAGAAAATTAGATTGGTAAACTGATTTCAGTTTTCACAGTCTGGGGCATAAGAGGGCAAAGAGTTCACCTGAAAGCAAAGAATTCTGTCCTCCCTAATGGTGTCTCCTTCACGTATTGATCAATGTCTGTATGAAACAAGCATCTCATTTAGGTCACAAACAATATTGTATTTCTTCTGCACCTTGAGGGATTTCTTCAGCATGGAGAAAGTAACTCTGAGGTGACAGTCAGGACAGCAGACCAGGGAGAGGACACTGGTTATTTTGGAAGGTCAGTGGGTATGAGGATGGATCTGCACATCCATCCATCCATCCATCCATCCATCCATCCATCCATCCATCCATCCATCCATCCATCCATCCATCCATCCATCCATCATCCATCCATCCATCATCCATCCATCCTCCATCCATCTTTTCTCAGCCTGTAGGGGAAGAGCAGGGGATTGGAGGGAGTCTGACCCCAGCACCCCAGGGCAGGACACAAGCAGGGTGATCCCAACACTCTGGCAAAGCTCAGTGAGCGCCTGCTGTGCTCCCCGTGGCCGCCCCATCCCACCCCAGCAGCACTCCCAGCCCCCCTGCTCCAGGGCAGCCCTCGCAGAGGGACCTGGATCCAGCTCTGAGCTGGATAAATCCTTGTTGGAGGCACAAGGTGCCCGAACAGCCTCATGGCTTGACCTCTGTACATTGGAAATTATATTCCAATCTCTACAACACCCAGCGGAGTACCAGGACTGAACACCTACAACCACTCCGGCAGGGAAGGAGGATGACAGCTACATCTGTAATACCCAGCAGAGCAGAGGAGGCCGTTTCCTCTCGCTCTCTTCTTTCCCATTTTTACATATGCAATTACAGTGCCGAGCGTTATTTGGATTTGCCTCCGCAGCTGCTGCTGTCCTGCAGCGTGCTCCAGCCAAATTACATTTCAGAGATGACATTTCCACTCACAGCAGCGCAGCCCGGCTCCCCTCCTAAGGGCGAGGAGAGGGACGCGATGGCTTCAGCGTTTGTTCTTCCAAACAAGAAGGGTTTGTTCTTCCTCAGGCAGCGGCAGGGCTGGCTGTGAGGGGCCGGCTGGCTCTGCCCTGCGGCTTTGTGGGGAGCTCGCCGGGACAGATCGCTCCCAGCTGGAGAGCCGGGTCAGCGGGAGCTGCGAAATAATGGGAGCTAATCTGGCTGTTGAATTTATTAATTCCCATTTACACTTCTCTATCTCCTTCCCTGTCCATCAAGGCTGATTACACCAAGCTCATACCTCAGCAGCCGATGCCCTCTAACCATTGCTGCGCCATCACCAGATCCTTATCAGCTTTTCCACAGCATTAGGCTAATGGTTGGATTCAATGGTCTTAAAGGTCTTTTCAGACATAAACGATTGGATGATTTTAGAAATTATCATCTTTAGCAGAGCAGTCTGCCATCAAGGCACCTGTAGCGAGGGCTTTGCCGTGCTCATCACCGCGTTGCCTTTCCCTGCAGCCACACTAATTGCTAACCCTGGGCAGGAAAAATGTATTTTCCTTACTGTCAAAATGACAACCTCTAAACAAATCCTAAATCCTGTTCTGTGCTTCCAGCAGTGTTTTATCTTTCCGCTGCTGTTCTCTTGAGATTTATGCCTCATGATCTGGAGGAACCTGCAGCATCCATCCCTACCTGTTTCTTGTCTATTTAAGTGGCAAGGGCTTGTCAAGGCACGGAAGTTTCATTGATTTACTGTAAGATGCGGGATCAGGCTGCTGCAGTGAATCCCTGGCTGTGCTCCCACTCGGAGAAGCTCCTCTTGGGTTGGCAGAGCCCAGTCAGGCACCAGGACTGGAGCATCCAGTGCTTTGGAAGGGATGAGGGGTGAAAGATTCCACTTGGAGGGGTCTGTGATTGTGCCTTGGGCTGAATCTCCAGAGCTGATCCTTGGACAGGAACGGGGGCTTCTCCCTGTCCTGTGTCACTGTGCTGAGTCTCGGGGATGCCCTGGAGCAGAGGGACTGGGGGATCAGCGTGTGTTTGTTTGTTTTTACAGCCCGTTGCCACGTTCAGGTGCCCCCATGAAAGGAGGAGCAGTCTGTAAATCGCTGCAGCAATGAAGGGTTATGCCTCCCTCGCTGCTGCATTTCATCCTGCACAGTCAGGGAAGGGATTTGTCCTGGCACAGGCTCCCACTTTACTGTGGAAAATGAGAATGGAATCACATCCCTCCTGCTCTTTCCAGGCTGGAAAAGGGATGGTTTGGCCCTGGGAGTTCAAGACCTTCCAAGAGCTGCCGTGAAGCTCCAGCTCCACGTGGGGAGGGATGAGGCAGCACCAGGACGTGCTGGAGATGGAGCAGGGGGACCGGCAGTGCCAGGGCTCCCTGGATGTGTCTCATCCCCAAGCACGGAACGGGGTCGGGAATCTTGAGAATCTTTATTACTTGTGCCAGTAATAAATGATTGATGCTGTTATTCTCCAGGGTGTGTTAGAGAGAAGATTTATTATGGTCCTGAAAAGGCAAAAGATGTGACAGGAGAGCTCCTGCCTGCTGGAAAAGGAGACATTTAAGCCCCTGAAATGTTCGTGCAAGATGGATTTGATATTCCTGTGCCTTGGACTATCAGAATAGTGCCCCCCTCATCCCTTTCCTTTTCCCCATGGCATCTTCCCTTTGGGTCAGGGATGAACGAGGATCCTACAGCTGCTCCCAACCCTGCTCAGCATCTGACGTGCTGGAAGAGAATTACCCTGAGGTCCTCCAAGGAGAAATTTAAGCAGCAACTTGATCCTCTTTCTGTCAAACTTCCTGGGAAAACTCCGCTGTAGTTCACCAGGAGATAGATAAAGTGTATTATTGTCGCCATTACACATAAACACGGCCAATTTTGTAACATTCATCTGCGCCGAGTCCCGTGCCTGTGCAGGGAATGAATCAGGTTAGCAGCTACAGCCCTGGGCTCCCAGCAATCCTCCCGCTTCCAGAACATAAACAGAAAATTGGAAGGGAAATGTCATCTCAGTGAGTTCATTCTGAATCACATGTTTGATGAAAGACTCTTTACAAACCCTTAAACTGCCTAAAGCCATTCACCTGAAAAAAAAATGTAACATTCCTCACAGGAAAAGAACAATTAGCAATACAATTAGTTTTCTAAGAGGCGGGCGATAAATAATTGAATTTTTTCTTTGACGGGGAGGGACGGCACTGACAGTTCTCAGTTCCTTGTATTGACAGCAGAGGAAACGGCCCATGAAACCGGTCGTTTGCGGGGAATTTTGATCTATCAATTGCGAGCGAGGAGAACAAGAGAAGCATGAAAGAGCAGCTCGGTTGTCAGACGGCAGCTGCAGCCACCGCAGCCTGGCTGGGCTGTAACACAGGATCCAGGAACCATTCCAGAGGCTGCGCACATCTGGCTGGACACCCCGTGCGGGTCTGCACAGCTTGCTCCCAGCAGCCGGGATGCACCGAGTGACCTGGGGCTCCCTGACCGTGCTCCAAGTGGCCTTTGGCCAAACTACCAAGCTGGAACCAGCCTGAGAGGCTTTGTCCCCGCCCTGGGCCAGGCAGGTGTTGAATCTGGGAGCGGTGACACACGGCCCTGGGTGGGGATTCCACACGGGAAGGGAGGGAGAGATTCGTCCCTGCCACGGGAAATGAGCCAGGCCCAGCAGCACACTTTTCAGTTATGAATTTGTGATCAATACCCTGCTGCCATTGATTCCCTGCTGGCCGCAATGAACTGATTAAGGTGAGCGCAGCTGATGCCTCTCTGGCCAGGCACAGGGGCAGCCACCGGCTCTGCCAGCACAGCCAGGGTCACCACAGAGGCTGGAGTCACTGTAGGGCTCCCTGGCCACGTGTGGGTGACAGCCTCAGGTTTGGGTTACAGCAGCAGGGGGACTTCTGCTCCAGTCTCCCACCAAACCCGTGTTTCTTCCTGGCAGCACATCCCAAGCAGGAACCAGCCCTTTCACAAGGACAGGCACATGGAGAAAGGCCAATCTTTTCAGCATCTCTTGAGCTTGGGACTTTCTCCTCCGCTTTGTTCCTGCACTCCCTGCTCTCTCCTCTGCTATTCCTCAGCTCCCATCCTTCCCTACTCCTTCCAAAAGAGGAGAGTGAAAAATACGCCTTTTGCCCCCTTAACTGCTTTCCTGTCAAATTAGAACTCCCGTTGGCTGACCCTGCTGTGGCTGAATCTCAGCCTTTTCTCCATCAAATCCTTCCTGCAGAATTTATTGGGTGGTGCAGCATTACCCTCATAAAAAGGCAATAAATGGCCCTGTTTGCATTACACTCCATAATGGCTGTAACCTCGTGGCATTCTTGCAGAGCCGCCTTAGGAACAAAGGGGCAGAAAAGAAGGCTCCCAGAAATCTTTGGGATAATTACACTGCGGGAGTGCTGGAATCCTTAAAATCACTTTAAATCAAAGGAAAACCGGATTTTAAATCCGAGGTTAACAGCACTTGGGACACTTGCAAAACTCCTCAGCCTCAGCAGCTTGCAGCATCCCCTTTGAATCCTGTCAGCCAACCTGTGGGGACAGGTGGCACTTCGGGGACCTGGGGATGCTGCAGATGGATCTCGGGGTCTCCAGGCTGGTGGGAATGCACAGGAGCTTTTGTTCCCTGCTCTAAGACGCCAGGAAAAGGGAGTTATTCTGCACCACGGTGGAATTGATTACTTGCAGGATGACCAGGAGAACCTTCCTGTCTGTTTGTCCAGCAGCTGTCCTTCAGTCCGTGTCCCCGGAGCTGGCACGGGGACCGCCACCACCACCTGCCCCCGTCCTTGGGGACTTCCCAGCAGTGCTGCAATCACCGGGAGCAGCAGCTCGAGTGCTCAGGCTCTTCCAGCTCTGCTAACACTCTGCTGTTTGCCCGACCTGGCAGCCTTTTATTGCTCTTTCAACGGC
Organism: Certhia americana; assembly: GCA_018697195.1. Lineage (NCBI taxonomy): Eukaryota > Metazoa > Chordata > Aves > Passeriformes > Certhiidae > Certhia > Certhia americana. The sequence continues at coordinate 1,811,312 of CM031877.1, forward strand.
CCCTTCTAAACATTATGGCTCACTTAGAGTTTAGGAAGGCGGCACTTCGGAAATGCGGAGTTTGCTGTTTCAGCCAGGATGTGCATTACTTGTCCCTCATTTCTTTATTGGCTAAAGCAGCTTTATCCTCTCGGTGGAGTTAAGTTATAAAGTGGAGATGTAAAAAGTCACAGTAGAGGAAGAGTGAAACCGGGCTGGGATTGTAAGGGAGACAGATTTTGGATTCTGCTGCAGAGCCCCCGCAACCCTGCCAAGCTGGAGTCTTAAGTGCACTGAACTCCTCTCCCTGTGCCACAGAGGAATCAGTGACCCAGAGTGGTGACAGAGGGGACAGGGCTGTGCTCAGCCCCTTCCTGCTGACCTCAGGACAGCGTGGTCCCAGGTAAAGCCCCCCCAAAGCCGTGTGAGAGCGGCCAGCACCAAACCCAGCACAGGGACTGGATTTCTCCCCACCACCCCCGGGGCTGGGCTCCCATCCTGTAAGTCACTGGGATGTGGAAATGAAAACAAAGAGAGCATGAACACAACAGCTCGCACTGCTCTGCGAGGCCGGTAATTGAAAACTCCTGACGCTAAACAGAAATGAAAATGTTAATGGCAAACACCCAGAGCAAATGTATTCCATATGCAGAGGATTGCCATAGGCTGACAAATACAAATGCTGCCGTAGCCACAGGGGGAGCAAAGGCAGAGAGGCTGCTGCAGGAGGCAGGGGCTGCACTCCCTGCCCAGCTCCTGGCTCCCATTCCAGCCAGGAGCAGCACCTGAAGCTCCCAGAGCTGCCATTCCCATTCCTACTCCTCACCTACACACCCAGAGGCTGGGAAGAGGCTGGAACACGATGAGGAGCCCTGACCCCAGCCCAGTGAGAAGGGACAAGCCTTCCCCTCCAACCAGCACCTGTCCAGAGGGACAAAGCCAGCGCGGGCACGGGAACGACCGCGCTGCTGGCGGGAGGCTCGCCATAAATCCATCCCGTAAGAGTTCCCAGGTTGGAACAGGAGGTACAGGGTAACGACTTAAGAATAATACACAGAAAGCCAGCAAGAGCTCAGAATGCCTGGTGGAAACCCAAGGGAAATTAGCCTAATGCTCGGCAAATGTTGGAGAGCGAGGGGATTACTCTTCCCCCGGGCCCGCTGCTGCCGCCGAGAGAGTTTGCAGCACTTTGTCATTTATGGCTGGAGCTCTTTATGGCTCTGGGGGTTTTCATAGCCAGAGTGGTTCCTCCCTGCATCCGTCTTTGCTGTCACGGACAAGGAGATTGGTGCTTAGGGCACCAACCCAGGGCCTGACAAACCTGGACTCGCTTCAGAGCCGGCTCCTGGGCAGCTTTGCCATAAACCCGGAGTAAAAGCAGGGCCATAGCACCGAGGCCAGCCCTGCTCACAGCCCCCAAACCCAGCCCTCGGGCTCACCTCATTTCTGGAGATGCAGGTAAAGCTTTCTGAATCTCCTGGCGGCTTTCCTTTCTTCCCCATTTTTCCCCAGGCTTGCAGCCTGCCTCCAAAGCAGGCAATGTTCACACTCCTTGGGTTTCACCACAAGCATTCCTTCCAGCTCCATCTGTGAGCCTTAATTAGTGAATTTACTGACAGAAACTTTATTAATGCAGCATTTAGCTCTGCTGGCAGCGTCTTGCACCCTTCAGAGCCTCCTGTGCAGTAAAACCCCGGCTCCCAGGGCCTCTGGGGGTTTTCCTGCCATCATTTCCCCTCCTGGGGGCCCAGGAGCACCCACCCTGTCCTGCTGCCCTCCCCTCGCTGCCTGTTTGCAGGGAGAGAGGGATGCACAGCTCTCCAGGGAATACACACACGGTGGGAGCAGCAAAGAGGATCCTGACAACACCCTGACACCTTTTTCTTCCGCCCTGGAAGCAAAGCAGAGCCCAGATCCCCAGATCTATCCTGTGACCCCATCCTTTTGTCCACCTGCTAGACTCATCCAGAGACCTCCTCCTGCAGGACAGACCCCACCAGAGGCACAAACCAGGATTCCTGCCACATCTTCCCTCTCCTTTCCATTCCTTTTCCCCTTCTGGTTGTTTTTTTTTTTTCCTCAAAGACATTAACCAGATATAAAAAGTTAAATGTGAAGTCGAAACAATAAGGCGTGGAAATAGCAGAAATAACTTAATTAAGTTTTTAAAGATTTCCATGCTTGAATAAATTAGCCTTCCTGCAAATGTCACAACAGGCAGAAAAAAATGTGTAATCAATGGAGCACAATGTTACTTTGCTCTTTAGTTAAATGCAAGCTCCAGCAGTGTGTTCTCCAAGCTTCCCTCTCTTGCTCCACTCCCCCCACTGCATCTTCCCCACATGCTGAGCTGCTCTGGGGGAAAAGCTCCAGAAACACCAACAGCAGCTTTTCCCTGTGCAGGCAACAAGCTGAGAGCTTTCCTTTGCTCTGCTCCCCTGAAGCACCACGGGAAAGCACCAACAACCACTTCCATGTGCTGGTGACACAACTGGGAGGGAGGGGACACTCCTAATTTGTCAATTAGGGGGAAAAAAAGGCAGAATCAGCAGGAATAACGCATGTTTTTCACTGGGGAATATGCCAAAGCTTCCCAGAGCCACCCAGGTCCCTGCCCATCCTGCTGCGCAGAGAAAACGCCACTCCTGAGGACGGGAATTTATTGGGGAGGGTTTGGGGGAGAGCAACCAGGACAGGCAGGGAGATTAAAACACTGACACAGGGTGGAAGCGGAGGGAATTTTGGCTTACTTATCCTGGGAAAGAAAGACGAGGCGAGACATGCAAAGAGTCTTCAAACATTTAAAGGAAAGCTCTGAAAAGGGAGCGAATAAACAGGTTTTCATGTTTGCTATGAGGATGACAAGATAAACATAAACTGCAGCAAGGAGCATTCATGTTCGACATCAGAAAGGCGCCTGTGATGCCGGGGTGAGGCTTTGAGCGGCTCCGTGAGCGCTGCTGGCGGCTCGGCTGGCTCAGTCCTGGGGCCAGGGCTGCCAGGAGCAGGTTTGGTGGCACGATGGAGCCCTGGAGGCAGGGACAGACTCTCTGACCTGCCCAAGCCCCTGTTTCGCGATATCGGAGTGCGGCAGGCAGTGATGGGAGAGCCGGGAGCAGGCTGGGGATGGGTTAAACCTCGCTGCTGAGCCTGCCCTGCCTTTCCTGTTATGGCCAGCAATTGTCAACAGCCCCAGCTCAGCAGCTGACCCAGGGCACCCCCGTGTTTAGTGTAGAGCATCACACGGGCTTTAAACAACCGCTGCTGGCTGCTGCTTCAGCTGTGCCACATCTGACCTCTGAAACGCCGGGGAGCAGGGCTCGATGGATGCTTCTCCCTCCACCCCCCCCCGGGGCTGGACCTGCCACAGGGACACACGACCAGCTCCCAATCCCTTCGGATAATGATAAGGCTGAGCAATTGAATCCCAGGCTGGGAGTGCTGCTGTCTGCGCTGTGACACACACTTTATTAGAAAGTGAGCCATTGGAAAGTATTGGAAATTCTTCTAAGACCATTTTGATTGTCCTCGAGGAATCAGTGGCTGAGGCTGGAATGCCGGGAGGACAAAGGCGGCTGCCAGATGAAAGTAAAGAGAAAGGATTTCTCCTCTGAATCATCAGCCAATTACGTTTCCAGCACAATAAAAGCGGAGGGCAAGCGGCTCCACTAATGGCTCTCACCAGCTGATCCCATTACCAGGCAGGGCCCCGAGGGGGACACCGGGGACATCCAGGAGGCTGAGGAGCTGTAGGAAGGTCCAGCAAGGCTCCGGTTATTGATACCCATCCCTTCAGAGCTGGCACCTCCTTTACCTGAGCCCGCCGTCTTTGTGTCTTCACCGTGGCGGAGCTGCAGGGGCAAGGCTGCATAGAATTGCTGCTTCTTCTTTATTGCCCAAATAGTGTTAAATTTGACTGGAAATGAGCTGGCACAGGGCCATAGGAATCTTTGTTTAACCTGAAAGGAACCACCCTTTCTGCACTGTCTCCTGTCTCTGATCCTGAGACCCAGTTTGGGTTTAAAGACACGTCCCAAGTGTGACCGGTGCCACCACAGGCACACAGCGAGGCAAATGTCCGAGCACTAAAGAGGATTTTATTTATGGTTCTTGATTCTTTGCTGAGCTAAAAGATTTGCAGTGACAGAACATTTCTTCCCGACTCTGCCCTTCGCCCCCTTCAAGGCTACTGTAACATATATATGGTCTGAAGAGGGAAGATGGATCTTCCAAGTCCTCACAGGTCGTTTACCAGCGAGACAAAAGCCTGGAAAGCTCCATGTGTTGGTTGAAGAGAAATCCTCCCTCCCCTTGCAAAATTTGGGATGGAGCATTGTTACTAATGACCTCCTTGGATCCATGCCCAGGATGTGGAGATATCATCTCCTGCTCCCAGTAATAAGGTCACAACTGATCCTGAACAAATGGCAAAGTTATTTAATAATTATTTTGGAAGGTCTGCTCCTGACCTTTCAGCTCGTCAGGGTAAGTAGCACGAATTTATCACCGGTGCCACACGAAGGGGCTTGATTATTTGAGTTGTTTTTCCTGGCAGGAATTTGGTTTTCCCCCATCTTCTGAGCCATTCAAGGTGTGCACCAGCTGGGAATGCAAATATGATTCCTGCCCATGGTGTGATGGGGTTTTTCCTGGTGCTGGGGGCACCCCTGGAAGGGCATCCAGCACAGGGATCTATTCCCACACACCCCAGTCAGGCAGCTGGAACCTCACTGGAGCCCACAGCAGGTCCCTTTAACCCAACACCCCAATACCTGCTCTGCCAGAAACCACCTCCCAGTGCCTGAGCACGGGATTGGGATGGCAGCAGCTTTGTGGAGAGTGGGAGAGGCCCGGTTCCCACTCCCCCAGCACCTCAGGAGCTGCTGCAGAGTCTCTGGCTTCTCCCTTTGGGGAAAGCTGCCCAAAGCCTCTTACAGCAGTGCCTGGAAGCGCCCCTTGGCTGTCCTGTTTGGATAACTGTTCGCAGGCAGCCTTGCCTTTCATTTCCTTAATCTTAAATTGCATCAAAAGGCAGAGATTAGAGGTAAAACCTCAATAAAAGACGGAACAAAAGCCTCTGCCCACATTGGATTCTCATACCCAGCTTTGCTGTGGTTTTGTTCTCCTCTTGTCTGACAGGCTGAGTAGCCAAACCTTAAAAAACTGAAAAACCCCCTAAGATTAAAACACTATTTAGAAAAGGCCATGCCAGTCTGAAATCACCTGTGGTTCATACATTAAACATCAAATGTACGCTAACTCTGAATTATGGTCATGAAAAGCAAATCCTTTAATACCATTTTCTGTGTTACACGGGCTGCAGCTTAGCATTAAGAGTCCTGGTTTTTCTCGAGCCAGTCAGTGGAGTAGGACTTTCCCACCTGGTGTTATCCCTCCGCCCTTGGAGGTGTCCAAAACTTGCTGCCCTAGGAAGGAGCAGGGATGCAGGAGAGCAGAGAGCAGGAGCAGAAGCCTTGGCCAGGCTGCCAGCTCTCCCAGAGCTTCCCCAGAAGCCGTGGCAGCTGCCGGGGCTTTCTGGCTGCTGGAGTGGATTTGCAGCACCGAGATGATGCTCCTCTCCACTGTGAGAGAGCAAAACGGTGCCAGAAGGAGAGGAGAGGGGAGAGAGGAGAAATCCCGGCCCCCCATCCGCACCTGATGCAGCAGCACCAATTTCCAGGGTGCTGTAGAGGCCATGGATGCTCCTCACCCATCCCTAGGAAAACAGAGAAGGTCTGGTTTGATGGGGCAAGGGCCGAGAGCAGTTTGATTTTGAGAGTGTATCACTTCGGTATTACATCTCCTCACTGAAGAGTTGGGTTTGCACCCAGCAGCTGATGGGCAACAGAACAGTGAATGACACATCCCCCAACGGCACTTCTGTCCTAAAATAACCACAATTAAAGGCGAGCTGAGCTGCAGTGACAATAAACAGGAGTAAACCAGAGTGCAGTGGGAGTTATCCAGCCGGGCATCCTCCGGGGTGACAGCACTTCCCAGAAAGTGGTGTCTTAAAATGGAAATGGGAGAGACCAATCCCCACCCTGAGCAAGGGGAATCACCCTCTTAGGACAGAGGAGCCAGTTCCTGCTTTTATTTCCAACTTCTGAAAGTTGTCAGAACCAGTTCTGCTCTTCTCTTCTGGATATTATTCTGGATATTCTCTTTCTAGTTTTTAGCAGGTAAATAAAGCACCCCAGGAGTGTTACCGGCAGGGGAGGTTAATTTATCAGCTCCGGACAAAAACCCCTTCTCACCAGGGCTGCCTGATATTCAGATTATTGTTTCCTCCCACTCTCGAGGTTCCCTGGGTACCCGTAGGGCCGGCGGGGAGGTGACATTCCAGCTGCTCATCAGCTGCTCCGCGGCTGCGGGGACCCCGCACGGTGACTCCGGAAGGCAGGAGCCAGGAGCATCACCTGTGTGCCAGCTCCACCCGTGTGCCAGCTCCATCCCAGCCCCTTCTCTGCTCTACAATTCAATTATCTCCTTCCCATCCGTTTCACCTTGAAGGCAGCACTGGCGCTCCCCAGCACAAGCCGTTTAGGGCTGCCATGGGCACAACAGGACAATTTCAACCTTCATTCAGAGCATCGCTCCTCATACGTTACATTTCATAAGGTCTAAATGACCCGTGGATCTTCCTGGTTCGTTTTCCCGTCTCCTAGACACGACTCCGGCTTTTTTAACCCTCGCTTTGGAGGACCCTCGTGTCTCCTCCCCAGGCAGGGACCTGGCTCCGCTCTAGCTCCGCGTTTCTGGTTTTTTTTTTTTGTTTTGTCACCCCCGCTCTCCTCCTAATGAGCTGTTAATGATATGACCATTACCTATGCAAATTAAGAGAGTGGATTCAGAGGATGTTTTTTTACCTGGAGAGAGCGAGGCTGCTCCCAAGCCTGCGAGATGATAAATCATGCTGGTGTTTTTATTAAACTGCCACTCTTGGGGGACCTGGCTCTGCCCAAACCCCCCATCGAGCAATCAACACCTTCCTCCGAGCGGCCCTGGGCAGGCGGGCAGGGCAGCATCACATCCCCCTCTGCTTTAATTAGGCAAACAAATAAAGCGCGATGTCTAAATACCCTCGGCGGGCAGAGCCTGCCCAGGCGCGCCCGGCTCAGCTTTTTCCTTTGGGAAAGGCCGGGATGCTCGGGATCCCAGGAGTGCTGGGATGGACAGCCCAGGTGTAAATACTGGTGTGGTCACATCCCGGCAGGACCAGATCCGCGCCGTGCTCACACCCCCCAAACCTCCCAGCCCCTGCCCCCGGGCACAGAGCACAGAACTGATGCCCAGGCACCTGCAGGAGGATTAAATCTCAGCTTTCATGGACCTTCAAGCCTGGCTGGGCGATAGGAATTTATCTCTAAACACTCATCCTTCCTTTTCTTTTTGTGGGCTTTAATTAAATATCTCTTTGTTTGAAGCGGCCACTGGTGGCCAGGAGCTCTCCTGTGCTTTATCAGTGGCAGCAGGGAGATAACTGCCCACAATCTCCCCTGACCTTTCTTCAGCTCACAAGAAATGGCATTGGGTGGCTTCGTTCCTCTCTTCTTTCCTATTATCTTCTGCTTTTTCTCCTCTCTGCAGCTTGCCAAGGGTTCCAATAGCGACTGAGTCACTACCAGAAATATTAAGAAGGGACCCTAAAATATCCCTGGCAGTTTAACGGCCTGGGAAGCAGAAGGGCTTGTGTCTGCCTGGCCATCGTGAGCCATCGCTGAGAGCAGCAGGGTCAGACTTTAACGAACTGTTGAGAATTAAACAGAAGGAATGAAACTCAAAGGTGCCCCGGTGGCTTGAACCGAGTTTAAAGCAACTGACCTTTGGAGAGAATGAAACAATTCCCTTCCTTAAGTGTTCAAGGTTTGTTTTTTATTTCCCCCTGCGCAGCCTGATGCTCCTGGGATGAGTGGAAGTGGTGGCCAGAGCAGCAGTGACGCAGAGCTGGGACTGGGTGCTGATGCAGACAGACAGGGGAAGGCGGTGCCCTCTGCTTCAGGGCATCCAGGAGGATTTCTGGAGCTTTCCTGAAGCTGTGCCTGGGCAGAGAGGCTGGCACAGGGACAGCCATGCTCTCCCATAGAAGCATTCTGAGCTCTTCTTTTCTCCTCTACCTTGCCAGGCACAGCAACAAATTCATAGCTAGAAATGAGGCAGGTTCCAAGGAAGGTGGAGCGGGAGCTGCATCACACCCAGCTCATGGAACCTCGTGGGCTGAGCTTCCTCTCTTCCCAGCACAGAAATCAGCACTGCACGTGTGCCCTCGCTGCAGGGGACCCAGACAGAGCAGCCCAAGGACACCGAGCAAAGTTGGTAAAATACAAACTTCCATTGAAGCTCTCCCTCAGCATGACGGATATTGGCAGCGGCACAGTGAACAAATCCATTTTAATGGAATTATCCATTTCAGTTCCCAACTTAATTGAGCTTTGCCCTGTAACTTAGCATGAGGGTGCCTCTCTTCATTAACCCCACGGAGGCTGCAGAGAGTTCTACGGCCACTCACACGCACAGCCAAGGGTTTGCTTGGGAGCTACACGGCAGGATTTATCCAGGATGGGAGTCAGTGCTGCTCCTGGAGCTGCCAGCCTGCCTCCACAGCTGGGAACACCACACATGTGCTGCTCCTCGGAAGGAGAAGTTGCTTGAGCTGACAAATTTCTTCCTCCAAGATGGAATCTTGTGCTCTCAGGGGCAGTGGAGCCCAAGGAAACCTGTCCAGCTCCTTCACAGGCACTTGAGGATGTGTGGTTTAATTAACTCACCCCAAATTCCTCCTCTCTCTCTCTCTCCCATTTCTGCTACTAATGTTTTTCTCCATCTGATAACGCTCCATTGCTAATTCTTTCTGGTTTTATAATGAATGATGCTGTGATGAAAGGAAGGTTGGCGGTGCTTCGGGCAGATTTCATTATCCATCCGAACAGGTGACAGAGTCTCATTCCCTGCTTTCTTCCCCTGCACACCCCACATTCCCTCAGCAGGGACCTGAGGAGTCCTCCTGCCCCTCTCTGCTGCCCAGGGGTGAAGCAGGGACAGGCTGCTCTTCCCCACAGCACAGATGAGATCGGGGTGCACTGGAAGGGCCCCCAGCCCCTAAGGAGGTGACAGCACAGCCGAGGAGCTCTGGGAAAGGACGTGCTGGCACTGCCAAGGCCAGCACACAGGGTCTGGCACAGCCAATAAATCCAGTATTTCCAAGGCTGCACACACACAGCAGCACAGCCATAAATCAGAACCAACTCGGAGCAGAACTTTGTTGGGGTGTAAATAAATAGCTGTTTGTACAAAAGGCACTGGGTGCCTGGAATACTGATCCAGCAGGAGGGAGAGAGCCCACGCCATCCCCCACAGCGAGGGGCAGCTCCAGGGGGATTCTGTGAGGGGAAAACCAGGAGGTTTCATCAGGAGTGTGCCTGCCCGGCTGGGCAGGCTGAGGCAGGGGATGCTGAGGGCTCCAGTCCTCCTGTCCCCATGGCCATGAGGGTCCAGCCCCCTCCCCAGCCCCTGCAGCCCCTGTCCCAGCCCAGCTATGTATTTGTTTTCCTGCTGTAAAAGCTGAATGGAAATGTCACGAGGACAATCACCATGGTGACATTTCAGCAGCTCCATATAGAGCCACGCAGGAAATGAATTTCAAAAATCCCTATTAAAAATGGAAGGCCAAAAACAATTTTCTGGGGGAAATTTGTTCTCAGAGAGCTTACAGACTTTTTTTTTTATTTTTTTAAAGGGAAAGGTCTCCAGCAAAGAAAGTTTGAGGTGTGCTGGTTTTTTAGGGCTTCATTTCTTCCTGAAAGAGCAGACCTTTTCCAAGAGTGATTTTGCTGTGTGATTTTTAGTTCAGAAACTGAACTTTGTTGCACCATTTACCAATTCCTTTTTCCCAGCCCGGCTGCTGCTCCAGAGGATGATCCCAGCCCAGGGTTTATTCTCCAGCCAGCAGAGAGCTTGGCAAGGCCAGGAGAGAGGCGGGTGATTATTTCAGTCCCTTGTTCCTCCGACTGGCTGGTACAGCACAAAAGAATGCTAATGCTCGTGTCTTTATGAAAGCACTCGAGTTCATCAGCTTTGCAAAGAAGAGAAATTAAATCAAGATTTAATTGGGATATGCATGTTTTATTCATGGTACTATCCACAGGAGAAGCCAGACAGCTGAAGGTAAAGAGGAGGGGGGGGGGGGAAATCTTTTGAAAAGTTGTTTCTCTCTGATTAAATAGAGATAGTTTCCCACTTCAAAGGGAGGGCTCCTTTAATGTATTTTAAATGCTCCAATGTGCCATTGCGTGCAGCAGCCTTGGCAAGGACAGTGCTGGCCCCTTGCTCTGCTCATCTCCGCAGCCCCTGGAAGGAGCACAGTGCCTTGGAGTGGCTCCTCCAGCACATCCCGTGGCATCGGGGATCACATGAGGATCTCAGCAAATGGTCTTGTCCTCTCAATTGTCCCCCGACACAGGGGTGGGGTGCTCAGGGTGCCCAGGCTGGGCTGTAGGGCAGCAGACCCTGGGGAATGTGGAGACTGGCAACTTCTGGAAGGTACCAAAGGAAGGAAAACCCAGCTGGAGTCCTCACATCCACCTTTGCAAGTTTGGTGTCTGGGAAGTGAATTGTTTCTGCCTCTTCTGTGGCTGCACCAGCAGGGGAGGGTGGATCTCACTGCCTTCCTGTACTTTCCATATTTTCATTTCTCTCCGTTTCTAGGACAGCAACAGGTCCCAGCTCTGAGGTAGCTGATGTGTAACTACGGTAGGAACATTTCCAGCCACCTTTAGGGCCCAGCATGTTCAGCCAGTGGGCTGAAGAGCAGTTTGTGGTGCTGATCCTCTTCGGGGGAAGCTGCAGGCACTGTGAGAACAGCTCAATTTTCCTTGTGACATCCTGGTAGTCAGAGGAAGGCAAAGCCAGCAGCAGGACAGGAAGGGGATGAGGGTGAGAGCAGGAAGATTTCCAGTCTGTGCTGGAAGCCTTTCCCTTTTCCCCTGCCCTTCCCAGTGCCTGAGTACCGCTCCACTGAGGCACGGGAGAGCTGTGTCCTTCCCCAGGGATGCTGCAGGCAATCCAGCAGGAATGCCAGCGGAGCAGGGAGCGGGAAGCTGCGGAATGCAAAGGAGAGAGGCCAAGGGAGGGTGGGTGCCACAAAAAGAAAGGATTTAAGGACACAGGGAACTTCTGGTTTGCTTTTCAGATTGAAATGTGTATGCGAGGCACTGCAAGATAGTGGTTGTAAGGGAGGAGGGGATCTGGCAGCGGCACTCCTATCGCTCCTGGTGGGAATTTTTCTATAAAGGACCGATTGTTCAACGACGGCGCATGACAAAAATACAATTGGAAAAGTGGGGGAGAAAAAAATACAAGGAAGAAAAGAAAATCTTCTCTGTAACTTGTGCCCTTCAGAAGCAGCCCCTGTCGCGTTCGGTGCCTGGCGGAGCCGCCGCTGCCTTGGGAGCCTAAGGTCTTTGTTAAGGAAAGGACACAAAGAGAAACACGAGTTCTCCCGAAGGCTCATTATTCAAACTGCTCCAGACCCGGCATTGCGAGTGCCGGTGACTTTGGAAGATGAACAATCTTATCTCCTGGGTGAAAAGGACCATTTGTTGTTTGCTGTCCGGGAGAGAAAGCTCACAAAAGGCACGGGAGGAAACTTGGAGAATATCTGAGCCAAACTTGCCAGGAGATGTGCAGAGGAGGGAGCGGCACAGGGATTCCCTGGAGAGGCACAGCCCAAGTCCCTGCCGGGGCAGGATGGGAGCACAGGGACCTCAGGGTCCTTCTCCGTGGAAGGAGATGGCCAAAGGAGGGAAGGGAAGCTGAGGAAAGCTCCAGCTGAGCATCCTCCAACATTCCCCGGAGCCAGAGCCCAGCCAGAGCCTGCGGCGTGTGCTGGCAGCAGCCCTGCCCGGCTGTCCTGGGCTGCCTGGGGATCTGCAGGCAACTGTTTGCCTTTGTCACTTATTTATTTTGGACACTGCAGCACCAACTCCCTGCCCAGCAGGGTGTGGAGAGGCTGGGTTTGAGTGGCTGGATCTCTGCAGCCCGGGTCTGCGTGGAGGCGAGGGCTCGCCGTGGGCACCGAGCTCATCCAGAGAGGCTTCGCACCCCTTTCCCCCTCCTGAGCAATCTCTTAATGATAAAAGTCTCCATGGTTTATAATTACCAGTTTGACAAGTTCATGAGTTGTCTGTTAATTATTATAATTAGCTCTGGCTGAGTGAGAATGCAGCAGTTCAACAACAATATTAACGATGGGAAAACTATTATCGAGAATTAACTACAGCCAGCATCCAGGAAGGGCTCCCCCTGCTCTCCCGGCCTCCCTCGTGCTCAGCCCAGCCCCAAACTACCCTGGAGACTTCAGACCACTGGTTCTGCTCACAGCAAAGGGAAATGGAACCCAAACTCCCCCTGGGCTGCCCAAAACGGGGTCAAGATTTGGGCCAGTAAAGGAAATCATGTGGTAAGTCTGCTGCAAAACCACAGAGGCTGCCAAAGGACAGACAGGAGCAACATCCCAACAGAGCAACAGAGAATTGGGCTCTGGAAACCTCTCTAACTCCTCTCTATTTCATTCAGGATCCTGTGATTGAATTCCTGCACAAGCCTTTCCTCCTGGGAACACATGGCATGAGACGCAGGCCTGAGCAAATATCAGAAAACTCTCAATTTTGGGCGCCCGTAATTCGCTGAGAAGAACAGATTTGACTTCTCAAACACAGCATGATCCCACCCAACACAGCTCAGCTTCCATCCAGTTCAAATGTTCACAAAATATTTATCTGAAGTGTAGGAGCAGACCTGAGTGGGAGCTGGCACCCTCCTGTGGGGGGTGACAGGGACAGCCCCAGCCTGGGATGCTCCAGAAGCCCTGGAACCATAACAGAGCTCGGCCACCCCACAAATCCCTGCCCTGCCACGACCTCTGCCACACCAGGAAAGGACCAGAGCATGGACCTGGTGACATTCAGGGCTCAAAAATCAGTCCCTGATATCCCACGGGACCAGTTGCCTCCTTGGAGCCAGGGAAGCTCCAGGTTTCTTTCCTTTGCAGGGAAACTTCATTTGCTTTTCAGACAAGAGCTTCTGCACACCAAGAAACTCCATTTCAAATCCTCACAATCTCAAATACAGACACAGTTATTTATTTTTTTTTTTTAAACTGTAAACAGGTTTTGAAGAAAAGATCAAAATCAGAGGGAAACATTTTGAAGCAGTTGGGATGAAGTGCTCCGCTGTACATGATAGGAATATCCTGGGAGTAATTTCTATTTGAGGGATTTACATTTGCTTTTACATCCCCCAAAAACACAACGGGGGGAATAAAGGTTGAAGTCACAAGGATTTTGGTGGGGCAGCACAGGCATTTCCCACCTACATGGGCTGAGGGATGTGGCGTGGGAAGGATCTGGTCCCACAGCCTCCCCTGGGCAGGCACTCAGCATTCCACCCCTTCTCCCTGCTTTCCCAGCAGCATCTGTAATGCATCCATGGCATTCCCCAGGGAAAAGCTTCCTGTAAACACCTCGACCCTGCTGACAGAGTGGGGGGAAAAGGGCCCCGAGGAGCCGGAGCAGATTTCACCCGTGGAAACGCAGAGGTGCCGAGGGGAGATGGGGCAGGGCGGGTTGTGCAAGGACCCGTTTCCTTCCCAGGGAGCTGTTAAAGCTTTTGCACCATGGAACAAATGATTTTTAGCAGAGGAATCCCTCTCGCTTTGTCCTTGCAGACAGAGGAGCGGAGCAGGAGCCTCGGTGCTGGTTCCTGGGTTCCTCCCCTCCCTCAGCCTTCTGGGAAGCTCCTTTGAACACTTACAACATCAGAGCACAGGGCCTGATTTGTTAGACAAGCCAGACTTTATTATTTTTTTAAAAGGGGGATATTATCTCCTGCCTCCAAAGGAAAGGGGAAGAGGAGAAAGCCACTGATACGGAGGGGGGCAGAGGCAGACACAGAACCTCATTATTAAACAAAATAAATAAAATATACTAGCAGAAAATGTGTCTTGGCTTTATTACTATATTCTGTCCTCTAAATATTTCATTTCCAACTGATGCCCAAGCCAAATGGAAAATTTCAAGCAAAACTGTACTACTTAGAATATGCTTAATTATTGATTCAGCCAGGAGGGAAAAAAGAAGGAAAAAAACCAGAGGGGAAGAAAAGGCACTGAGCTGGTGCTGACTCCTTTTTAACCCCTGCAGCATCCCACCCTTCCTCCTGTGGGAAGGGAGCTCTGGTGCTGTGCTGGGGGTCCCTCCAGCAGGCGTTAGTGAAAGAAGAAAACACCTTGGTCACTGTTTTCCTTTGGCTTTCCCCTTCCTGTATTTACCTAAAAGTCTTTTTTAATCAGTGTAGGTAATTTTGGGGGTAAATCTTGTAGTCATGCACAAAAGCTAAAAATGTGGACTTGGAAAAGCTGCCAGAAGCTGTTTGAAATTCACAACAAAATGTAATTCACCAAACCCCCCCCATCAGTTTAGACTCTCCTTCCTTGCTGACTGTATCTGTTTCCCATCTCCTGCTCTGGAAAGCGATCCACCTTCCCATATCCAAACCTCATAAGCTGATTTCTCCCTGAGGCACAGGAGCTGTTTTAACCCTGGAACCATCCCGAGTTGGAGTTTTCCTGCCACCTTTTCTCCCCAGCCTGTCCCCCTGCTCTGGGGGATCCTCCAGCCCCCGTGATCCCTGCCCTCTCTGGAGGCTGCAGCAGGGCCCCCAGCACCCCAAGGAGACCCCAGAATGGGGGGATCACTGCTGGGGGGTCACACACAGGGGCTTGAGGAGCATCGGGATGCTCAGGGGATGCCAAACCCACTGGGGGGCACAGCCCACTACGAAGGGAGCCACACACTCAATTAGGAACTCCACTGAAATTTCAAATTACGGCCCTTTATTTTCTTTCTTTATTTTTTTTTAAGTGACAAAATTATGCCACGTTGCAGAGAAAGTGACAGGTAATTTGGGACACCGAGGATTTCTTGGGCTCTATAGTTAATGGGGAGTTTAGCACCAATTCCTCTGTAATTTGCACTTCTGAGAAAGCACATTATTATAAAGTCAGAAATCTCGGGCACTTTTAACTCCGAGATCTGCCAGGCTGACGATGACCAGGAACTGAGGAGGCCCGAGTCCACAGGTCACCCATTTCAATATCTGAGGCTGGGTGGCTTCCAAAAACGGCCGCTCCAACGGCCGAGCCGAAAATTGGAGGTGACATTCAGAAGTCTCTGAAAATTATAACCCTGACTTCCTCCTTGAAAAGCTTATCTGAATCCTGGCTTATCCTTTGATGAGGTTACTGAAAAAGCATTCTGCTCAGAGTACTTGAAAGATAACAGGCAATATATGTGAGCTGGTGTGCTCCTCCCGGGGGGGAACACTATCAACTCCCTCCCGGAGCATGGGACACAAATTCAATGGCCTGAACCCTGCTGGACATTCAGCTTTGTTTAACCCTTTCCCAGCCTTCCACACCTGGAGCACATGGCCATGTCCCTGGTGCTCCCGTGGTCAGGTGTGCTCCCCCAGGCACCCCACCCCATTCTGCTCCAGAGCCCTCCGTGGCACACAGCAGGTCCCCAGCTAAGGGGAGAACAATTTAAAGAGCTGCCCAAACCCTCACCCACGAAATAAAACCCGTTTGGAGAACCAGCTCCCCAGGAGATGTTGAGCTGGGGCTCAGCCTAACCCTGCCCCTTGGTAAAGACGTGGCAACATTTGAATTTTCATGGAAGTTGAAGCAAGTGTTAAATTTCTTGCATGCTAAACCCACAGCTGTGAGCAAGGGTTTTCCCAGGCTTTGGGAAGAACGGGAACATGAATGGGGACAAGAGGGAAAATGGTGAATTGGGTAATGCTTAAAGGTCTGACAAAGGGGTGGGGAAAAATGATCCTACTCTGCTTTGGAGGGAAAATAACCAGGCTTCCTTTAAATGTTCTGCCCTCAGAGCAGCAGACACATTCGCAGGGAAAAGGAAAGAACACCCCTGGGGGGCAGGACCCAGTTGTTCCCAGGCACAGCCACCCTCCTCTTCCTCCTCCACCAGGATGCTCCTGCTCTGCCTCTTCCCTGCTGAGCCCGTAGCCCAAAAAGCAGGGGAAAAGAACAAAACTGTCTTAATGGCATAATTTATTTGAAAATGAGCTGTCTCTCCGTGCTGCCCCAGCCCCCAAACGCCAGTAATTGTTGGCTGGTTCCCTGCCATCTCCCCGCCAGCGCCTTCAGCGTCTCAGGCGCTGCTGCATGAGATTAGCGGGAAGCATTTGGAGTCCCTCACATCAAAGGGATGGAAAACTGGAAATTTAACAGAACCTATTATGCAGGTGAGGGGAAAATAGGCAAGTCCTGTTAAAAAGGATGGCTCATTTCTCCTCTTTCTGGGGCAGGGCGTAAGGCAGCTGAGGAAAAAAGCCTCAATTCAAAGAGATGCAAGGCCCAAAAGCCAAGATATGGAAAGAGGAGGGACAAGTGCCTGGGCTCCCTGCAGGAAGGGAGCAGAGCTCACCTGGGATGGGGTGGGAAGCCTCGGGTGGCCTTGGCAAGTCTCTGGTGCCCCTCTGAGAGCAGCCCCACATGCCACATCAGGTCCTGCGGCATTAATAAAGAGGGAGGGAGAAGGAGAGGTGAGAAAGGAGGAGGGGAAGGTGAAGTGGTGGAACTGAAGGGTAAGATGATGTTTTCCCAATCGCCTGTGACACTCCCCTGTGACTAACACGCCTCTGGGCACTTGCCCTGGCCTCTCTGTGCCCTGGGGCTGCTGCCTGGGGGCTGTGCCCCCGCCCGGGCAGCACAGCCCGAAGCATCCAAAGGGCCTTCCTTGAAAACGCTGAGTGCTACTTCCACAGCCCCTTAAACAGAATAATTCATTAGTCAGCTCAGAACAATCAATACCGCCGCCGACAATTTATACACCAGCTCTGTTTACCCAGCAGACCCTCTTTGATAATATTATTTATGATTCCAAATAACTCCATCGGTGTTCAATAGAGCTGGGAGGTACCTGGGGGACCGGGGCACAATCAAATTATGAAGACATATGGTTTACTCAGCGCTGGAAATGTTCAACTGCATTTCATTACTGCTCGTCCTGCCGCAGCACCTTCCCCAGCTTGGCTCCGCCAGCTCGGCTGCTGAACTGAGGAGGCTTCTTCAGGGAGAGGCTCTGGCTCTGCTGCTGGAGAGATGTGGCTGTAAAGGGAATTTGATGGCTCCTGTTCTGCCTGCGTGCGGCTGAAGGACAGGCGGAGCAGCTCAATGCATCCCAGGCCACCGCGACAATTAAAGGGTGGCGTTGTGGGGCTGGCAGGGGCAGCTCCAGCCCCGAGCGGTGGGAGAGCAGCATGGCACGCTCGGCAGCTCCTGCCTGAATTTATGGTCGATGCCTGGACTGTGCAGTTTTTAATAAAGCGCTTCTGAAATGCCCACGGAGCAGCCAAGTGCTGAGTCATTATTATCGGCGGAGCAGCGAGGTGGGGGCAAAGCCAGCCCTGCTGCCCAGCTGCTCTGTAAGCTCCAGTCCTCCCTGCAGAGAAGACATAATTAATCACACAATGCATTGTATGCAACAAATTAAAAAGATAAAACTTCCCAAAGAGAATGACAGGACTGGGGAGATGCGGGGTGTGCTCGGTCCCTGGCATCCCATTCCCATTCCACCCAACTTCCCCAGGGCAGGGGCTGGATCCTGCCAGCCGGCTCTGCAGCCCCAGAGGGCAGCTCCGGGATGGAGCACTGCCCACCTGGGCAGAGGGAAACCAACTCTTCCTGCTTGTGAACGTGTCCTGGAAGCTCCTCCCCACACTGATCCTGCTCTGCTGGCTTGTGAATAGCCAAGGCTCTAAAACAAAGTGATAACAGTTATCACTGTGGAAATACAATTTCTGAGAAAATCCCACTGGACTAATAATTAAAACAGAAAGTGAAGATTCTGACAACCCTGGATTTCTTCTCTAGTTTCAGCTGTTTCTGCTACACAATTCCCTGTAGGAAAATCTGAATCTTCCTTCCACAGCAAACCCAGACACTTCAGGACCCATTTCTGTTCCCCTTGCAGCGGAACAGAGAAGTGAACAGCGAGATTTCCTGTGGAACAGAAAGAAAAGACATTCTCAACTCCGAAACAACAGGGGTTTCACTTCCATCTCCCAAGGCAGGCTGTGATGTGGATGAACTCCTGGCTTCTGGTGGGAACATGTGAGCCTGGGGAGGCTCCTGAACTTGGGCAGGACAAACAAGGCATTGCAGACCTCTCCCTATGGCTCCTGAGACAGAAAGATCTGGGATCAGGAACATCACAGTGTGTGCAGAGAGGGGTGAGGATGGGTTGTTTGAGATGCTGAGCCCTCTGACCATCTTTGTGGTTCTTTTCTGGTCTGGATGTAGAAGGTCCATGCCTACCTTCCCCTGGGCACTCCAGAGCTGGATGCAGTGCTCAATTGGGGTCTCACCTGAGCAGAGAAGAAGGGGAGAAGGTGTGCACATGTTCCTGGAGTCAGCCTTTGCTGCCTTGACTCCAGGAAGATGAACACACCTCCCTTCCACAGTCACTGCCCTGCCCTTCAGTGCTGAGCCAGGCTCAAGTCTGAGGAGGCTTTTGGGCTGTGCACATTACGCCGCTTCTGTAGCCTAAAAGGAGGTGTTTGGATTTCTATATTTAGTTGTCCTCACTTCCTTTCCTCCTTGACATTTATGAATTTTAGATGTTGCTCATGCTGGGCCTCTGAAGGGCATCCTGGAGAGAGGTGTGGTGGCCCTGGTGCTGCATCCCCTGGTCCTGCAGGGATGTGGCTGTGGGCATCTGCTGGCATGGCCAGGGCTTGCTGAGGCACCTTGGGCACTGCCAGGATGCTCTCCAGCCTTTAACAGGCGTGAGGGGCTGCTGCTCACTCCGCAGCTGCCGGAGGGAGGGAAGGGGAGGGAGAGATGTCTGGGAGCAGTGGAAAAAAACGAGATTACAAGGGATCAGGGAGATGCTGTTAAAGTACATGGCAAGCTGTGGATGGAACAGGCAGCGGCTGACTGGAGCTGAAGGCAAATTTGGCAGTGGACTTGTGCAGGGGACTGTCATGGAATTAGCCTGGCTGGAACGTGGGTGGGATGGGGACCGTGCAGACCCTGCAAGCACACTTTGTGCTGGCTGGTTGGGATGGCATAACCTCACCATTACCCTAACCACTGCCATAAACACTGCCTAAGCCTAAGCCTGAGCATCACCAGGCTGGTTTAGATCAGAAAGATGTAGGAACAGCAATTTCAGAGCCCTCACCTTGGCATGCCTTTTCCAGCCCCAGGCTGGACACACGAGATGGGGAAAGGGGAGAGGCTCTGGTCAGATCCTTTCTAAAAACCCAAGGAGCAATGCCCAGGCTGTGGCTCCATCCCTGCTCCCATCCTCTGCCTCAGCAGAGCCACAAAGGTGCCAGAGGCCTCTCCTGCGCAGGGACAGGCAGGGAGCCAGCACGGACTTTTCCATCCCCAACCTCCACGGAGACAGACACCTGTGTCCCTCCTCTCTGCCGGGGCCGTTTTTAGCAGCCGTAATTATACCCTTTCAATCTATGTATAAATAACTGGAATTCCGGGTAAAATGTCGGGTTGCTTGATTTACATCCCCAGTGAGCCGATAAGGTTGCAACAAGGATAAATCACGGCAGAAGTGCACACTCAGAAGATCTCAGAGGAAGAGAGACAAACTTCTGGGCCCCCCCTCCCCTCCCGCTCTGCCATTACTCATGCTTGTTTGTAAAGTGGCCAGGATAGTTTTGGCATTAAACAAACATCGTGCGATTGCCCAAGTATTCCATCATTGTCCTAAGTGCCCAGGGAGAGTTGCAGGAAGAAGGCATTTGTTTTTTTTCTGCATGCTTCTCTTTTCAGCCCACCCAAGACAGAGCTGCAGAGCGGGCTGCTGGATGGGGGCTGCCCCACCGACCCCCTGGGCTCTCCACCTCAGGCTGGAATTTTCAAAGGCAGCCATGCAGGACCCACTGGGAGGTGAGGAAGGTGCTTTGTTTCCCCCAAGCATCAACTGCTGCATCTCTGCCCAGCCGGCAGCGTGGCGGGGCTGCAGCGGGAGACGGACGAGTCCGTCCTGGAGGTTTTTCAAGTGGAGATTAACCACTGAGTAGGTTGTTTTTATTTAAGATGCCATATGTCTCTTCCCTCTAAATATCTCTTCCATCAGATACCGCTGTGATTCCCACTCTGCCTCCCAACCCTGCCTTTGAGACACTATTGCAAACACTTCATAAAACCCTGTTAGATTGGAGATGGGAAATGCTTTGAAGCCCCCTCCCTGCAGATGCCAGGCCCGACACGTGTGCAGCCACCCCACAGCGTGGCCAGGGACAGGACACTGCTCCTAGTCTGGGTCGTGGCACCCATTTGGCTCCCGTGACTCATTGGATTACGCTGCAAAATCCCTTCTCCGCCTGCGAAAGGGGATAGCAGCGTTATCCTCTTCCCCTGCTGTGAGCTTCAATATATCAAGGATTGTGAGGCACTTAGTGCTATGTAAATGGGAGACGTATCAGCTGTGCCTCAGATAAATGAATTTCACTTAGATTGATGGGTGTGAAGCACTTCCAAAATTAGGCCTATTCTTCTTAAATCAAACAGTTTCCCCAAGCCAGTTCAGCTCCATTGATGTAGAGGAAGTCATCAAGCTGCGATTCATCATCGAGCTCAATCACAGACCTTCAACACGCTGACCCACTGAGAGCTTCCTCCTCTTGGCAGGGGGAGAGGAGTTTGGCCAGGCACAGCAGGAGCAGGACCCTTCTTCTCCATGCCTGGGTCATCCGCAGCTTGGGCTGCAAACCCCTGTGCTTGTTCTGACCCTCACACCAAACTGTCTCTGCCATTAAATGTTCTGTAGCATCACAAACGTCATTTCATTCAGCAAGAGGCAAATCTAGCAACGAGTAAATCCCTCTTTTGCGTAGGAGCACCACCAAACTGCAGCTCGCTGAGTAACTCTGTAGTAAACCCACCAAGGGGTTTGTAGCAGCTTTTTCGCCTCCGTGGTGGGGCTGCCACCCATCCCAACCTCACGGGATGCTGGAGAGGAGCAGGTCTGCAGGCAGCCCATCCTCTCCAGGCTGGCAGTTCTCCTCTCTCCTGTGCCAAAGCCGAGCACCTCCTGCCTGCAAGGATCTGTCTGCTGTTTATGCGCAGAGCAGCTCAGCTCCCTCCAACTTTTTAACTGCAGATAATCAACAAAGCTGGGCAAATAATTTAGCGCGTGTAATTTATTCTATGAATTTTGATTCTTTGCCCACAAGCAGCTTGTGTTGCTCACCAAGGTATTGGTGCTATAAAATTATGCAGGGGAGCTGCCGCCTCAGCCCAGGGCTGGCTCTGCAGGACACCCTGAGCACAGCACTGCTCTCTGGATTTGTCCTCCATCAGGTGTATTTGTCCTGCTGGTGGCCTGGGAGGAATCCAGCCTTGGAGAAGAGGTAAGTGTTGTTAGCAGGAAGTGTCCCCACACACCGAGGACAGAAGTTCCCTGTCCCCAGTCCAGGATTAAGCACCCAGAGGGGAGCTACGACAACCCAGCAGCTGAGTAACCGTGCAACGTGGCCACATCAGCCATGTGTTTGTACCAAACTGCCCCACACTGTCATTAAATGAGGCTAAATATCCCTAGGAGCAGCAGTAAGCACAGCTGTGCTGGTTTTCCCCGTTGGCAGCCGAAGGAGATGCTGCTGCTGCCGCCGCCTCACGCGTGGCCACCGTGCCAGTTCTGAGCTGGCCCGAAATTCCACCGTGGAAGCGTGGAGCGTTTTCCAGCTGCTTTGGGCCGCGTTTGCAGCGTGCCCGGTGTCTGTTGGACCGGTCCCCGTGCCGGATTCGTGTCCCCATCTGCTGTCAGACACGGGGCAGCCGTGGGGACATGGCCACACACAGGCAGCATGTGGCCCCGACGCTGTCCCCAAGCTCTGCTGCGCTCCGGCCGCACATCCAGCAGCGTCTTTGTGTCTGACAGGCGCTGGAAGGGCTGACGCAAGTTTTCATTAACAGTTCCTCCGAGGTGGGAGTTAACGTGTTTGTAGAAAGGATGTGTGGCTGTAAATCATCCGCGGGCCCGTCCCCATCGCTGGCTGTTTGCCACCGCCGGCGGCAGGGCGTGCACGCCGCTGTCACTCCGTGGATGCCCTCCATCCCCTTTCTTTATCTCCTAAACATTGCAATCTTGTCGTCTGCAGCAAGAGCTACAGCCCTTCAACTTAAATGTGCCTGCCAAGAAAAATGTTGATTTTTTTTGCCTCCACCTACCTTCAGATATCTGATTAATTCAATGCAAGGAGCAAGGAATTAAGTTGGGGGGGTTTTAAGCTGAATACAGAAACATGGATGTAAAAAACCACTGTGGCTGTTAGAGCTGCCTGGTGACTGAGACAGCCTTAGAATGCATTTTAGCTTGACTTGGCATGCTGGCTTTGAGGAGCTAAATGGAGAACTGAACTAATCCCAGGTCTTAATGAATAATGTTCAAATCCAACTTTCATTTTCCAATGCGTCCATACATTCAAGAATGACTCACAAGGTGTTTGTTGTGAGGTGGAAGAATAGCCAAGCTGGGAAGGGTATTTTTATGTGTTTGTGAATCATTGTATATGATATTTTCCTCCACTGTGCCTCTCTGTCCTGGCAGTTTTCTGCAGAGAAATCCATTCAGCTGCACTGGAAATGTAGGCACTTTATAGAAAATCTTTAATAGCACCAGCACAAATGGATGGCTCTTATTTCCTCTCCGCAAAGTGGCGATTTGCAAAACCACTGCTAACAAATAGTTACCCTCCTCCCCCAAACCATCAAACAGAGACCAGGGGAGCTGCCCCCTGCCCTGATGGGGCGGGCAGAGCCTGGCACAGGCACAGGCACAGTCACCTTGTGTCCCCCGGATCTCTGAAGCCAAACACATCCCTGGACGGGGACATGGGGGTGATGTGGGGCTGCCCCAGCCCGCAGCTCTGCTGGTCAGGGTCGATGTGGGAGCAGTGGGTGAGCACATGGCTGCACAGGTGCCAGCGTGTGTGCAGACACATATGGGAGAGACCGGGAAGCGCACGGATCCCTTCCAGCTCGCTCCGTCCTGGCTCCCGTGCCTGTTTGTTTTCTGGTACACTCGTCTTGCTGGAATTTTTAACATTTAATTAGTCGAGCCAGCTGCTTCTGCTTTGCAAAGGGCTGGGCAGTTCTGCCTGGTTTCAAAGGCGGGTTTCTTTGTTCCCAGGATCCATCCAGGCTCCGGCAGAGGCACAGAGCCCGGTCCCCTGATCCCAGCGCCGTTCCTCCGAGCACCGCGCTCCCATCGCCGGATCCAGGGACACGCTGGGAGCTGCGGGTTCTGCTCGGTGCTGCCAGCCAGGGCTCCAGCCTGGCTGAGAAAACAGCAAAGCTCGGAGCTGCCATACATCCCCTCTCCATCCCTCTCCGCTGAATTGGAGCTGAGAGCAACCTTCTGCTCCACAGATTATTGTCCTTTGGAAACGGGATGGAAACCAGAGGACTCACCCAGGAGGAGAAAGGAGCCCGGAGGGATGAGGATGAGCAGCTCTGGGCATTGATGGCCACACTCCCTTCCTGAGCCACCCATCCTCACCCAGCCCTGGCAGAGCTCTCCCTCCTTCCCCAACACCCACGGAGCCCCCAGCCCCATCCAGCGGCTGCAGGAGAGCCCGCGGGTTCCGGGGGAGCTGGCATTGCAGCCTGATTATCGCCACGGCTCATAAAAACACTTCTAAGGCGTTTTGCCTTCAGAAAAAGTCAGAGTGCCGCAAATGTCAGGTGTCAGCAAAGCCTTTCTGCAGCCCCGGGCGCGCTCCCCTCTCCCGCTTCAAGTGACACAAAGGCCCCTGCACGATTCCATTCAGCCCAGATACCATCTCCAGCCTTTAAAGAGGAGAGAAGTTTGCCTGAAAATAGAGACATGATCTTTATTCCGGTCCTTCTAATCATGCCTTTTCCCCCCCGGGAAATAAATTTTTAATTGTTCTTATTCTTCCATCGCACCTTTGAAGTGCTTTTACATTCAAAGTCCAGGATAGAAGAATACTTTAAACTTTCCAATTTTCAGACCCTGGCAAACCCATCGCTTCTGACATAAACAAACAAAGCCCAAACATGTTTAATGAAACAGTTTCGGTTTGCAAAATGAACGATTTTGTTTTGATCAAAAAGCCATTTGTAGCTCCAATCCTGAAGACGTTTTCCCAAAATCCATTTAAGCCAGCGCTAAAAACCTCTTTGCAGAGAGAGGTGTGGCGTAGGCTTATTTGCCAGCCTGGATTCGCTTTCCCTCATTAGAGCTGCCAGAAGTGAGACCTGGTTTTGGGGGTCTGGGAGGGTTTTGGGGGGATGGAGCCCTCCTGTGCTGGTCACAGCAGATTCCCCTGATAGGGGGAACAAAAGCAGAGCCTGGTAAAAAACATCCAGGAAGGAAAAATGTGCATTTTCCCTCTGTTGGGAAACACTGGAGAGCAGAACTATAATTTTCTCCCGTATCCCAGTCCTCACATCTCTGACCCCGTGCACGGATTTCAGTCCAGGCCGCACCTCCCATTGCTGACACATCCAGCTCTGGGCTGGGGCCAACAGCCCCACTCTAGATGAACTAAAAATTCATTTCTAGCAGGCGCTGCATCCCAAAGTGCTGCGCATGCAGTTGTTGCTGCCAGCGAGCTCATTAGCACAGCGACTCGCCCGGAGCCAGCGTGCCGGGGGAAGGAGCCCGGCCATCGGCTGCTGAGAGGACACCAACAGCTCCCAGCTGGCCGGCCGGGGGACCACAGCCACCTTCCGGGGCCGGGACAGCCACAGGAGGCAGAGCCGAGCGGTACCCGGGCTCTCCGGGCGGTACCGGGGCTCGGGAGGGGATGAGAGAGGGGCACCCGCAGGGAAGGAAAAGCAGCCAAAGGCGAGGGTGGTTCGTGTAGCAGCGGGGCTGTGCCCTGTCCGAGGGAGCCGGAGCTGCCCCACTGCGAGGAGGAGCATCCCCTGCATCCTGCTCGCCCTGCATCCCTTGGAGGATCCGCAGGGAGAGCTCCGGCCGCGCAAGGGGAGCGCTTCCTTGGCACCCATCCCGCACCTCTGCTCATCCTTCCAATCGCCCTCCGAGCCTGCCCCGGGGATGGAGGTGTCCAGGCAGAGCCCCAGCTCCCCACGGCTGTGGCAGAGCCGTAAGTGCTGTCCCACAGCCCAAGGCAGAGCCATGAATGTTGTCTCACCCCCTCCCCCTGGCTTCCCAAACGCAGCAGGAGCTCAGTCCAAGGCGCTGCCTGAGGCTGGTCACTTTGTCGCTGCAGGGCTACACCCGGTTATCACTCCTCTGGCACTGCTACCCTTCCAAGTGTCTCCATAAAAGCAGAAAAAAAGAGCAGTAAAGTCGACTGGAAACAAATCCAAGAGGGTTTGGCAGGTCTGACTTATGGGAAGAGATGAAGGAACTGAACACACGGGCCTGTAAGAGAGGACACATGTTCCTCCTGTGCTCACCATCCTGGAGCAGTCCCATGTTCCAGCTGTGGGGACAGCAGGAGGAAACTGCAGGCACGGAGGTTTCCAACTGAGTCCATCTCTCCCCAGGCAGACAAACAGGTTGCTTTGAGGAGTTTTAATTTCCTCCATCACAGAGCGGCCATGTGCCTTTCATACTGGGAGCCTTTAAATGCTTTGGGAAGCAGTTCCAGCGCGTTCTGTGGGCACAGGGAGATAACAGAAAGCTCTCAAGGAACCCTCTCTGGCAGGGAAAGTTCAATCTTTGTGGAGCATCCTGCACTCACCTGCGCCTCAGCATCCCACCCACTCCTCATCCCCAAGGAGCTGAATTTCCCTCAGTGTTTTCCTGGGGCTTCTCTCTGATGAAGCACTCAGGGTTGAGAAGCAGAACCAGACCAAAAGTGATCCAAAGCTCTTGCCACGAGACAGACACAGGCCCTGCTCTGACTCCTGCAGAGGGGGAGCAGCGGCTGCTCCTGCCCACGGGCAGAAAGGCTCTGCCGAGCTATTTTTAGCCCCAGCGTTGCAGAACAAGAAGCAGCTCCAGGCAATTGTCTGTTTTCTTTCTATTTTTTCCCCTCCTTGTCTCTTTTCTCAGCTCTATCCCCCGGGAACCAGGGCAGGAGGGCTGTTCCAGGAGGAGAGGGCTCCATTCCTGGTTGGGGACATTCCAGCCACCACCCTGAGGCTGTACCTGGTGCCCTGCGGGATCACGGCCACGGAGCAGCTGAACTGAGCTGTTCCTCTTTCCAGAGCACAGCAGAGGAGGGTGGCGTCTCACACAGCGAGGAAAATCCACCCCCGTTCCTGCTCTGCCTGCGGATGCAGCCGCAGGTGGAGGCGCCCAGGTGAAGGTCACCTGTGGGCTGGAATGTGAAAGCAGCCGCGGCACTTCCCTCCCGGAGCATCCCCGTGGTGCTGGGGAGCCGGGGGGGATTTGCAGGGAATTTGGCTGCTCTGTGCAATGCCAGCAGCAGTTCCGTGCCAGCTAATTGCATCCACATTATCTCTGGTCCAAAGAAAAGGCTGATTTGAGCCCCGTTTCTAAGGGAAGTGGCAGTGCTGATGCACAGCCTTGCACACGCTTTGTACAGCCTCAGACAGCACGGCTTGACATGAAACAAGCCTACACAAAAATAAATTGTATTGTATTTAAATATTCCTTAAGTCATTTTAATGTATTTAAGTCTTAATTCATCTTCTCAAAGTCCCTTTTCCCTACACTAATGTGATGTATTTGACAGAAAGATGAATGACGTTATTAAAGAGCCTCTCTGGCAAATTTCAGTAATAAAATCTCCCTTTCCCCCCCGCCTCTCTCCTTTTCCACACACGCAGACCTCTGCTTCCTTCATCCTCACAGATTATTCCTGCTTACTGAAAGGGACTCCAGAATATTTCCTGAATCCTTCCCATGGGGATTATTTAACCTTACATCCATGCCAAGGGATAGGACCTGGCTGTGCTGTGCCATGTGCCCTTGGTGAGAGGAGCCTCCCACATCCCTGAGTGTCCAGGTACCCTCCTCATCCTCACCAGGACCCTCAGCCAGTCGGTGTGAGGGTGTCAGGGGCCACCCAGCCTGAGCTTGGCCTTCCCCCACACCACCCCCACACAGACACCTCGGAATCAGCACCCTGCTTCTCCATTCCATCCTGATTTATCATTTCCAGCTCTCTGGAGGAGTCACACACATTAATCATCCCAGCTTTTAAACCATCCCCTCCCTAAATCATTTCTCACACTGGGAGCCATTTGCCCCCAGCCCTGGGCAGCCCCTGGATGTGGCTTCCCAGCTGGGATGGGCGAGCTCCATCCCCATCCTCACCAGCACGACCACACCTCTGGCACTGTGTGGAGGGGGGTGACAAAGAGAGAGCCTTGGGGGGGTCAGAGCTGTGTGGGGAAGAAGGGGAATCCCTCTGTCAGTGTGACCCCAAGGGCTGGAGGGAGAACCCCTTGGCTCAGGGAAGGAAAAAGCAGCCTGGACCCTGAATTACTGTCGGGGTAAGCACTTGGGCAGCCCTGGCAGAGGGGATCTTGCTTGCTCCCTCCAGCTCAAGGCTGGAATGTTTCCCAGTGTCTCATGTTCCTGGTACATGAGGGATTCTATTTCCCAGGCTTTTCCCTTTGCAAGTTTTGCCCTTTGCCCTGAACAGGAGGAATTTTACTAACTTTATCTTCCAAACCCCAGCACACAGAAGAGAGAAGAATAAAAGAATGTCATGACCTCATCCATCTGACCCGAGTGGCAGAGGCAGAGGCTGCACACTGGAACGCTCCCATTTTTGCTCAGGATGTGTGGAGTGGCAGCCACAGAGCTCTCAGAGTCCTGCACTGGGGTTCCCAGGTGTGCTGGAGGCAGCAGCGCATCCTTGGGGCCCTGATCCCACAAGTCAGGGTGCTGGGGGGGAATAACAGATGAAGAGGGGAATTGCACAAGCAGCTCAGTGCCACTGAGGTGTTCAGGGTGCCAGACTGGAGGGCAGAGCCCCACAGAATTCCCAGCATTGAGGGAATTCCCGATGTGAGAGCAGGCACTGCCGAGGCACCGGGCCACGCTGGCTGAGACCAAGGCTGAACCCCTCTGCAGAATCACCTTGCTTGCAATAAAGATGAGATCTGCTGCTCTCTGGCTGTTTGGACTCTCCGAAGCTTCAGTGATCTACCTAGATTAGGCCTCAACAAGCTGAATTTCTGCTCCAGGTAGTGCAGCTGCTCCTCGCTGAATAAAACATGCGCTCACGCTGCTGCGCCCCGAAGACGAGCTCCGAGAAACCTTTTATTTCTCTCTCTATTCATGCAGACGCTGATTTTTTTGGCAAACGCCTGCAAAGGGGGGCCCCCGCTTGTTGTTCCTCTCAGGTGATTCCATGCAGGGAACGACGTTGCTGTTTTCCTAAGCTTCCCATAGCTCGGGAGTGCTGAGCCACCAGTGTGCCCTGCTCCGTGCTGCCTTCCCCAGGGATGCACTCCCAGCGTGGAGCCACACGGGGCTGGGATTGCTGCTGTTCCCAGGTGGTGTTCAGTGTCTGGAGAATGCCAGTGAGGATGGCAGAGCAGCTGAAACGCCACGGCCAGAGCAGGCAGCTCCGGGAGGGGCTGTTCTCTGTGTGCCAGGGGGCAGCTCCGTGTTCTGGGCTGTGTTTGCACACCCACACCCCCGGGACAAACATTATCCCTGTCCTCTGAACTCGCCAGGAGCCTGAAACGCCTGTGCAGCTCTACAGCAAGAGAGAGCCCTCCATAAACACGCCGGGATCTGTTTGGCATCTGCTCCCATAATGACACAGCAGCTCATTACAGCCTGTGACATCCCACTGTAAACAGAACACTGTGCAACCCTGTAATTTCGGGAGCTAGATCAGGTACTCATGTGCTTGCATAATCCAAAACATAGTGGCTTTCAAGCTGAGTTTTCCTTTTCTTTTTCCTTTCCTTTCCTTTTCTTTCTTTCTTTTTTTTCTTTTTTTTTTTTTTTTTTCTGTCTTTCCATGTCTTCTCTTCTGGTTGACATGGTTACAGGATCCTGAGGATGGGGTAACAGGAGACACATGGGTTTGGGTAGACTCAGAAACCCACTGATGCCTCCTGGAAAAGCAGGAAAAGCAGGCTGCTTTGAGACAATTCAGTTGCTTCGTCCTCTTCCATGTTTCTCCCTCTGTTTCTTATTTCCAAATAGAGATTCACACGAAGACATCACTTTCCCGAAGCCTTCCACCCACTGCTGCCTTTTCCCTGCCCAATCTCATAATTCTCTGCTTGTGCCATCATCATCACCTTGCTGTGACTCACTGCTCTGGCAGAGGAGACCCAGGTGGGGACAGAACTGGTGGTGGGAGTGAGTGCTTACAAAAAACAGAGATGCAGGCAAAAACTGCTCCTAAATTGAATGTTTTTCACGGATCTTCCAAGCAGTGTCTGCAGTACTTTGAGATTATTCTCTCCCGGGGGGCTTCATAAAAGCTGTAAATACTCCAAATAGCTTTCAAGGTTGGCCTTGTGACAGTTCAGTTCCCGAGAAAATTTATGCTAATGTGCTGCTCCGTCACCATCCAGGAGCCCTCGCTGCCGACGCGTTTGTGCCTTCCAAGGAAAGATTTCAGATCGTGGTGTTTTGCTAAAAGTTAAATACATCCAGGCTTTGAAGCTGCAATCTCCTGGTAGTGGCTCCCTTCCACCATATCCCATCTCCAGGATTTGTTTAAAGACTGCAAATCCAGTTTTCCAGGAGCTCTGAGTCCTGCTGGGGGTGGCTGGGAGCAGGATGCTGTGCCATGGCTCGTGCCCCACGTGCTGGGCTGCTGCACAAAGCACTGAATTCCAGTCAGGATCTGCTTTCCCCAGCCTTCCCTTTCGTATCCATGCAGTTGAGGCCACACCAAGACCTCCAAGTCTTGCTGAAGGCAACAGAGACAGGGAGTTCTGGAAGAGGGTTTCTGCAGGAAGAGGAGCAGGAGGGTGTAAATCCCCTGGCACTACAGCTGGAGCACAGCACAGCCTCAGCTCTTTGCCTCAGCTGTGGCTACAGGCGCTAAAAGGGAAAAGAGAAATAAATCAGGGAGAACACACATGGTTAGTGGCAAAGCTCCAGTGGATTTGGGGCTCCTGGAGGTGGCCCCACCTGGCTGCTGGAGGAGCATCCAGGGTTTCTCTTCATGGCAGAGTCTGTGGGGAAGGGAGTGAGCAGGGTCCGAGGGCAGGGCCAGCACAGCCCGCTCCAGAGGCAGCCACGGCTGAGGGATGGCCTCAGGGGAATGGTGCTGTCACCACACCAGGAGCTCCAGCTGAGCCCAAAGCTTGAACCATCTTCCCTTCTGAGATGGGTTTGCAGCTCCCCTTGGTGGAGGGAAGTGGGGGGACAAGGGACAGCCCGCCCAAAACTGGGAAAAGGACTTTTGGGTCCCATGGAAAGAGAAGTCCTCCCAGTCCTCCCCAGAAGCCATTTTCCCAATGCAGAAGCTCACAGGGTTTGTGGATCTGTGGGTCTCCAGTGGGGGATGTTGTGCACGGCTGTCTCTGCTGTGTACAGTGTACAGAGGTTTCTGCAGCAATCAAATTCTTTCATCCTGGTGACAACCAGAAGTGCTGAGGTTGCACAGAATCCCAGTTCCCCCAGGAACCACTGCTGGGCTCAGCTCTGCAGCAGGGGCCTGTTCAGGGGGCAGCAGCTTCTTCTCGGGGTCTGGATTAATGCTGAAATTCCTCTCTCCCCTTTGCCATCAGCCCCTGTTGCTGTACATGGCTGATGGTTGGCTTTGGGATGTGCCAGGAACAGGCTCCCATGGCTCTGCTGGGATGAGGCACTTCCCACATCCATCAGAACTGTGAGAACCACCCTGGCAGGGAAGGCTGGGATCCCCCCAGGATCCTGCTGAGATCTCCCCGTGGGTCTGGGGAGAAGGAGCAGTGAAAGGTTTCCAGCAGAGGAAAAAAAGCTCCAGCAGAGGAAAAGCCTCTTGTGAAGGTGCAGCTCTGTGGGAATAACACCCCATGCTGTGGGAATGCCTGTGCCCAAGGAGGGAGATCCATCTGCAGCATCCCACCAGGGCTGGACTCTGCTCTGCAGCTGACCCAGAGTGCCTGGAATTAACAGATCTGCATTGATTTTTGGTTTAAGTTCCCATTTATTACAGTGCTGTGGATAGAGATTAACTTCTGTTGTTTGGTATTTATTATTGCTTCACCTGCTTTCCAATGGCAACCCACAGTACATGAATAATGAACAGGGAGCTCTGCCCAGCTGTGCTGTGGCTCCGAGGAAGATCCCTGGGATCTGGGATTCACCTTGGATCCCTGAGGCTCCCCCTGAGTCCAGCCCCGCAGCTGGCAGGAGCCGGAGAGGGCCGGCAGCTCCCTCCCCAAGCAGATCATTAATAATCATTAATATGCATCCCTGCCATGCCCTCAGTCCCTGGTGGAAGTTCTGATCCTGATTGATCAGGGACGCCTCGGCCGAGCTCCACTGGGCCCTCACGTAATAAGTGCAACACTCTGGAAAGAGGGGAATTACTCTTGACACTGGGATTATATCTCTGCCAGCAGCATCAATATTCTATTAAAGATATGTGATAATATAACACTAATTGCCAATCGAGGGCCATTAAAGGCAGCCAACAAACAGCGCTTCGATCTCACCTTTCAGATTAAAAACACCGCAGTGATTTCCTGTTCCTCGTGCTTTATTCCTGTGTTTTCTGCCCATGCATAATGCAGCAACGCAAATTGCCAGCCAGTGCCCGGACAACTGCTGCCTTCCACTTCCATCCAAGGGTAAAGGATTCCTAAGCCTGGCAGGAGGCGGGGAGGACATTAATCATGTCCCCAAGCCAAGCACAGGGTGGGGAGGGAAGTCCTTTCCCATTCCCATTTGGCCAAGGGCCTGAGGGCATCATCACAATTGGCTGTGACTTAGCAAGGGGGGAGAACACAACTTGTGTGGGAAGTACCAGGAGCAGCCCAGCCCAGCCAAGGTCTGGTGATTCCTCACTGAGCCTTCGCCTCTGCCAGATCAGCAAATCCCCATCTCCATAAGGAGCACTCAGCGATTCACTGCCCCTCTGTGCAAGGCACTGCAAGGCTTGAGTGGTTCTGGAGCAAGAACAAGCCAGTCTGGGTCTTCCAAGGCATCCTGGCTTGGAGACATTGGCCTGAATTCAAAGGTGGTTTTGATTCCTCTGTTTTTTCCTAAGGCTTTGCAGGGCAGACAGCCCATGCCAGTAGTCACAAAGTCAGTGAATTTGAAACAAAGAGCATAAACTCCAGAAACCTCATCCTGCAGGGGCAAAGCCACCCCTGCCATCAAGCCTCAGTGCCCAGAGCCTCAGAATGTTTTG
Source organism: Certhia americana (assembly GCA_018697195.1). NCBI lineage: Eukaryota > Metazoa > Chordata > Aves > Passeriformes > Certhiidae > Certhia > Certhia americana. The sequence continues at coordinate 1,843,631 of CM031877.1, forward strand.
CAGAATGAGGGACAGAAAGACAAAACCAGGCTCCAGGGCATCCCCACCTGCAGCAGGCACAGCCCCCTTGAGATGGAGTTCCTGGGGAGGAGAAGAAGAGCATTCCAGCCAAGGAGGGAACACTTTCCCGTGGAGAAAAGAGGAATTAGGACCTCCCCATGCTCCCAGCTGCTGTTCATGGCACGGTATGGCTCAGCAATGCTCTGGGAGCACAGAACTAAGGAGCTGGTGTGAGATAAATGTGCAGTGATGGAGCAGATGAACCTCCCTTGGCAGGACACGACAGAGGGGCTGCATTGCCCAGGCTGCCAACGCCTCTCCAGGGCAGCCTGGGCACAGGGAACTCCCTGAACATTTCTTTCCAGAGGTGCCAGCCATGCATTATTGTAATGAGACACAGGAATATTCTCTCAGTTCTACCAGCTATAGATTGAAGCTGCAAAGAGAAATCGTCTGAACCTCCATCTGATCAATCTTGTCAAAACATGTTCATTTAATCCCTTACAAATGAAAGGAAGATGTGTTTAAAATGTCATCTTGGGGTCTGGGAGCCCCGTTCCTATAAATCAGTCAACCCAGGTAAACCGTGTTATTTAGGAGCTCTTTGACAGCAGATGTGCCAGAGACATTTTTAAACTATGCACACAAGGTTTACATCACCTCAGAGGTAAAATTATTCGCGTTTTCCTTTTGTTTTACCTGCCCATGACTAAGTACCGGCACGGGGGAGGAGATGGATGGGCGGAGGTCACACAGGGACACACACGACTCACAGGGAGGCAAGGCAGGGTGAGCCCCAGGGCTGAGAGCCTGCCAGATGTGCCAGCAGGGAGGGGAGATGTGCCAGGTAATCCCTGACTCAGCCTCCCCTGGCTCCTGCTGCCAGCACACAGGTGTGCCCGGGGTCCCCAGCCCTGGTGCCACCACCCCCAGGAGCAGCAGCTGGGGACAACACGACTGTCCTCACCCACAGCGAGGTCACTGCTCTGCAGCAGGGGCAGCTCACCAAAATCAGCAGCCTGGGAACATTTTCTGCGCCTCCTCCAGGAGGGACTGACCTCGCAGCCCTGCCAGGAGCTGGCGAGAACTGGGAGCTGCAATTTTCTTTGCACTCCTTTAGCTCCTGGGCTTGGTAGGGCTCCTGCAGCCCTGCCAGGGTGAGCTGTGAGGCAGCCCTGACACCCCTCCAGCTGCCCAAGGGAGCTCACAGCACATCCCACAGCAAGAGCCCCCCAAATCTGACTCCCAGGGGTCCCTTTTGGGCCACCCCCCAGTGTCCATTTAGCAGTGAAGGTGTTTGACAGCTGTGACAATGGACAGGGATCGGTCGGGTTCTTTATTGGTCTTGAAGGTGCTTATATTTAAAACAATTTGTTAGTCTCCCCATGATTTACTGCTGCACTGGAAAATGGGGCTGAGTATTGATTCTTTGCCTTTTCTATCGCAAATGGGTGTAATGTTTTATAGTATGTCAGAATAATAGCAGTGGGCACTTTATCAATGTCAAATGTTAAAAATGATCGGCTATTGTGATGTAGGAGATTAAATATGAAAGCTTGATGGGTATATAAAAGCAAAATGGCAATAATAAAGGGATTTTTTATGTTCAACTCGTTGCTCTCCCAAATCTACCTGGGGAGCCATTAGAACCAATGTGCTGATCAGTGACACATCACCACGGGTTAAAGGATGGCAAAGTGCTGGCTTTGATTCCCATGGAGCCTTTGTGTTGCCCAGCTGGTTCAGGGGCCAGAAGCTGAATCCTGCCCTTCCCTGCCAGGACTCTGCAGAGTTTTGTGTCCTCTGAGTTGTGCGTGAACCCAAAGTTTGGAGCTGGATACCTATCAGGCATCCCAGAGCCCTTCTCTCCCCAGAGGGAATGAGCCACCAGGAACAGAGTGTTCCTCCAGGACAGCCCAGATTTTGGACAGAGGGAGCTTAAGGGCTGTGAGGCTGCAAACCTGAGGGATTCAGGGCATGGTGCAAACAGATCTCTCTGTGAGGAGCCCAAAGCAGAGCAGAAAATTGCATGCTTCTCATTGTTCCCACACTCCTGTAACCCAGACGAGCAAATTAATTGCAGACTCACTTAATGCATTGATTGGATGAGGTGCAGGAACTGATGCCAAGCAGTTGGCGAGGACACGACCCCGGGACCACAGCAGGATGCAGCTCCCACTGAAAGTGGTTGGCAGGATGAGAGCTATATCTACATGGGATTTTTCAAGCTCACAACGTGAAGACCTTTCCATGAGGACATCTTCAAGACTAACTAGTTCTTAAATTTTTTAACATCTGAAGCACAAGCATCTGTGCCTTTGCTCTGCACCAAACACAGCCCGATGAGTGGAGCTGGATTCAGCTGGCTGCTCCAGCAGCTGTGCCAGAGCCCGCTGAGCACAGAGAGGCAGAAGAAGCTGTTTCAAGAGCAGAGAAGAGCTTCCTGCAGCACAAGTGCAAGGTGGAAAGCTCAAGAGGAGTCTGGACTTGGTGAGCAGGAATGAGCCTCACCTCCATGCCCAACTCTGTGCTCACCTCGGGGCTTCCTCACTTCCCTGTGGTCTCGTCCAGAGGAATTGCTGCAGGTCTGCCAGCAGCCACCTCTCTGCAGCCCTGTTATCTAATACTGCTAAAAATAATCCTTCCCCACTGCTCCTGCCCTCCCTGCAGCACTCAGACCTTCCCTCAGCACTGAGAACCCCGGTGCTCCCAGCACAGACCTTTTACAGCCACAGCAGGGCCTAATTCCTGCCAGCCTGCTGCAAATCCTGCTCGTGGCAAACAGCTGGGCTCCTCCAGCAGCCGAGGCCTGCCCTCTTCTCCTGATGGATGGGATGCAGGGTGTGCCATGGATGGGATGTGCCATGGATGGGGTGCAGAGTGTGCCATGGATGGGATGCAGGGTGTGCCAGGGACCATCGCCACGGCAGCAGCTGTCAGCGGCAGCACCGGGGTGGGGGCCGGGGGTTTCAGTGCCGTTTCTGGCAGGGTGACAGCTCTGTGGGCTGGCAGCTCAGCTCAGCTCCTGTGTCTCGGCCCAGGAGCAGAGCCAGAATGACGCTGTCGCTGGCACGGCCGCCAGTGCTGCAGACAGAGAAGCTCCCTGAGCGCGTCCCGCCCGATGCCCCGCGGGGAATCAGCTGCTGGGGCTGGGTTTGATCCGTCCCCCGAGAGCTCCTGCTCCCCACGTCAGACAAAACAGCCAGAAAGAAGAGGGAAAAATTCCAGAGCTCGATCACTAGAGGCGACTCCCCCTAGAACCATTAACAGTCTCACCAAAAAAAGCCGTGTAATTCCTGAAGCCTGGACTCCAATTAATTTTTTTTGAGTTGTCGTAAGCAAGAGGAAAAAAATCTGCACAGGCAGGACAAATGTTCTCCTAATTACCTAAACACTTTATTAACCAACGCTAATTAAAGCATTTCTTGGAGTCTGACAAATGTCTGGAATTACTCAATTTAGAAGTTAGTTTTGTCTCTTGTAATTTATACAGCAATGGAAAGTTAGAGGGGGGGAATATCTTTCAACTAATGTTTTTTTTATTAAAGCTGACAGCAATAATTAGTTATTTGCTACTAATGGGGTGGCCCCTGGGGGGAAATTTGCTGAGATGGATGGCTTGGGCTCACGCCAGCAGTAATTGGTCTGAGCCTCGGTCAGGAGCTGGCAGGGCATCCCGCACACAGCCACACTGTGCTCCAGCCCTGCCTTCCATCCCAGAGCCACAGCAGCCCTGGAGACAGAGCCTGGCAGAAGTGGCAGCAGGAAATGAAGTTGGGAATTGCAGCTGGGGGTTTCACAGGAGCTCCCATTTCTCTGGGAATAAGGGGTTTGAGTTGTGCCACCCTGGTGGACATTTGCTGGAGAGTAGAAGGGAGCCACAATAAAAACTTCATTCGTTTTCTTCCTGAGTATATCTGCTTGTGTTTTTCAGGGCCCAGGGGGAAAAGCATTGGATCTGGACATAAAGCTGTGCCTGATAATGGGAGAAAGAAGAGGAAGAGAAGAGAAGAGAAGAGAAGAGAAGAGAAGAGAAGAGAAGAGAAGAGAAGAGAAGAGAAGAGAAGAGAAGAGAAGTTTAATGCTGAGCATTTACCTTGGGCTTTTACCTTGCTGTTTCTCATCTCGGGAGTCAACTGACTACAGCTCTTCTTAAAAGTAGGTTTCTGGTTTCCACAGACACAGAAAAAGCCCCAATCACAGAAAACTAATGAGCTCTGCAGATTCAGAAATCAGAATGCAAAGAAAGAGGACCCAGATTTTCTTTTCATCTCCTTTTTTTTTTGAGCTTGACATATAATTTTGAATGCTCACGTTGTCAATACCTTTTGTTTCTCATCCTTCCTATAAACTGCAAATGATCCAATTATAGAGCAAAAGGAACAGAAAAAGGGAAAGCAAGAGGAATAGAATAATCTCTGGGGGAAAGAAAGTAGTTGGAATGAAAAGCTAATGAAAACAACAAATCCAAAGCTGTGCGGACAAATTAAAAGTGGTTTGGAGTTGGACAGGGAGGGGAGGGCAAGGCAAGGATCCCTTGGCCTCCTGCATCTCCACCTTGCCCAGGTTCCTTCCCTCTGGCTGAGCTCCCAGTGGTTCCATCACACAGGAGCTATGAGATGATATGATGGATGGATGGATGGATGGATGGATGGATGGATGGATGGATGGGCCCCCAGGAGCCTTTCCCGGGAGCTCCTGCACTGGGGACAGCCCTGGGAGTTCCTGCACTGGGGACAGATTGCTGCAATCCCACCTGGGAAAGCTCCGAATTCCCACTTCTCTCTCTTCCTGCCTGGAAAATGCCCATGGAGCCAGCTGGGGCAACCCCCAGTGACACCCTGGCTTCATCCCAGCATTCCCAGTGGGAACAGGCTCCCCCGGTGCTGCAGAGCCCTGGAGACACCACAAAGGCAACCCAGGAGCAAAAAAACCCCACCCCACTTTATTATAAAGCTTTTAAGGGAATATTGTGAAGAATGGAAAGGGGTTTTGATCTTTTTTCTTTCCCCAAACTCTTAAAAAAAAAAAAAAAAAAAAGCTTTTAAAATAAATAGCTGACAATGTCTCTTATTTGAGTAATTCTTTGCCAGCAATAAATGTGTCACTCTAAAGTGCTTTATTTAGAAATAAAAAAAATGTTTTTCTTTGTAGAGTGCTCCACGTTACAGCAAGTTACAGGCTGGGAATGAAATCCTCCTCCTCTCGCTGCATCCCCCTCCCTGCGAGATACATTCATATATTCTCCTATAATCTGATCTAGGTTATAAAAATATAAAAAAAAAAGAGAAAAAATAGAGAGACATCTGGCTCTCCCACACATCTGACATTTCCCTTTATGCCTGGTTTAACTTTTTTATGACTGCCTGGGTTCGCTTCATTGGAGAATTTCTCCCTTCAAATGAGTTTCCTGTTTTATGCTGAAATTTTCTTTTAGACAAACCTGGTAATTTTTCAAGTTAAAATGTGTATGTTTTAAGCACTTAGGAAGTTTAAGGATCCGACTGACGGGGACATAAATCCCAGTTTATTCACTCTGGAGTCCCTGTGTCTAACTGATCCTTTAAAAAAAAAAATAAAAAAGAGACAAGAATGAGCCTGGCATATTTTTTACTTTTTTTAAAAAGGGGGAAAAAAAAAAAAAAAAGCCTCAAACCGTCAGTCCAGTGAGTAATTTATAAGTGCCTGCTCACACTTCCAAGCCTTTATGTGGAAATCCAGGAAAGGCAGCACATCCTCAAGGGCTCCCTTGTTTAATAGGAGATGAAAAGGGGGCAGATGGGGTCTCCCTGCTTTGGGGCAGCTTCTCCTCTGGGCATGGATGGGGGTGCCTGGGCAGTTCTGGCTCTGCCCAGGTACCACAGCATCTCTCCCAACCTCCTCATCCTCCCTTTAGCTGCCTGGAGATGTCCCGGGATGTGGGATCGTGTCCTGGCAGCACGAAGGCCAGGTAATGAGGAGGAGGGAAAAAATACAATAAAAAAAGGCAGGAAAAGAAATGACCAAAGCGGAGAAGGGGAGGAAAACCTGCCGTGCCCTAAGGTGGGCTGAACAGCTCCTGCAGGTGCCTGGGCCCGCAGGTGAGGCTGCCAGGAACCTGTGCCAGGTTCCCAGGAGCATGAGGAGGGGACTCTGTGTCGGGGCAGGGGCTCCAGAATAATCCCTCGGGAGCCGGTCACAGCTCATTGCTGAAAGGCGCTGGCAAAACTTCAGGGAAGAGCAGGAAGCCAGGTTTGGAGAGGTCCCCTCCTCCTGCCTCGAGCCTCACCCAGCGGCTCCCTGAGCACCGCCCCAGCAGCCGAGCCCCCTCCTCTGCAGAGCCAGACACCGGCACTCCCCCCTCTCCATCCTGTGGCTGGAGCTGGAAAACATCTCCAGGGATGTTGGCTGGTGAGCTGCCTGCCAGCCCGACAGCAGAGAAATCAGCATCCCCTTCCCTCCAGCTAATTCCGCCCCTGGATCCGGGGAAAGGCAGCCGGGGAGAGGCTCTGTGTGACAAAGGCACTTCCAGCTCCATCCCTGGGAACAAGGGGTATTTACTGCTGGGGGCTGGGAGGGTTCCTGTGTCCCCCTGGGGGCTCCTGTGTCCCCCCTGCCCGCTGCAAAGTGGCCTTGGGGGACCCAGCTCCAGCACAGGCTCGGCTTTCAGGTTCCATCCAAACGCCTGATTAAATTTTCACAGCGCTACCTGCTCGGGATCCAACACAAATAGCTGCAGAAGCCAGAGGGAAAGCAGGGAAAGGACGGAGGGGGGTCGAGGGCAGAAAGGAGGGAGAAACCTAAAACAAATAAATTAATTAAACAAATAAACGGGGAGAGAAATAACAAAGGGGAAGTAAACTAAAAGCAGCAGCAGCCCTGGCCGCCAGAGCACTCATTAGCTGCGGGAGAGGAGGGAAGTGTCTCGCTGTCTGAGGCTGTCATCCTTCATCCTGACGAGCACTTAGGGAGTCGCGACCCCTTTCAGCATCGCCATACAGGCAATCAGCCCCTCGCATCGGTCACCGCCGCCGCGCCTCGTCCCCGTCTCGCCGCGGGCACGCTGGCAAAGAGGGACATTGCATCCCGCAGGGCAGGCCAGGGGGAGGCTGCTGCCCCCGCTGCCCGCAGCTCCTGCCAGGGTGGGCAGGGAGGAGCCAGCAACCAAGGCAGGAGCTGCTGAGCCACAACAGCGCCCGGTGCCCGCAGCCCTGGCGGTGTCCCCAATGCTCTCAGCCCTGGGGGTGTCCCCGGTTCCCGCAGCCCTGGGGGTGTCCCCAGTGCCCTGGGGGTGTCCCCGGTGCCCTGAGCCTTGGGGGTACCCCCGGTGCCCGCAGCCCTGGGGGTGTCCCTGGTTCCCGCAGTCCTGGGGGTACCCCCGGTGTCCTCAGTCCTGGGGGTGTCCCCGGTTCCCCGGTGCCCTGGGGGTGTCCCCAGAGCCCTGAGGGTGTCCCCAGGGCACTGGGAGTGTCCCCAGTGCCCTGAGCCTTGGGGGTACCCCCGGTTCCCGCAGCTCTGGGGGTGCCCCCCGGCCCGGGCAGGCTGCGGAGCGGCGCATCCATCCGTGCTCACGGCGAGCTGTCAGCAAACCACGGACTGCAGCTGGGTTTAAAGGGAAAAATCCAGTGTCGTCTGCCAAGGAGGAGCCCGGTGTGGTTCGTGGCGAGGGCAGGGGTCGGGGGGGCGGTGAGCCCCGGGCGGGGAAAGGGCGATCACAGGGGATGCGCTGAGCGGGGCACCGCCGGTGCCTCTGCCCAGCTCCCCGTGGGCTCTGGGACAATCTGGAGCATGGAAAATGCTGAGAGAGGCTGGGCTGGAGCCTCGGCACTGCGCGGGGCCGCTGCTCTCTGCCCTGCCCAGCGCTGGCAGCAGCGCATCCCTGCCGGGAAATGGGAGCAGCCGCGGGCTCGGGGTGCTCGTGGCCAGAGGAGGAGGAGGAGGAGGAGGAAGATGATACGGCAGTGCTGGGCTTGTTCCTGTCAAGTTCACCGTGACACAGAGCCGGCAGTGTCGCGGGTCCCTCTCAGTGAAGCCGCAGCTCGGAACACGCCGAAACACCTCTGGATTTCCTCTGCAAACATTGCTTGTTCTGCTGGACTGTTTGCTCCTCGTCAACACGGGGTAAATTTGTCCGGGTGCTTCAACACCTCGAGAGCAAACAGTGCGTGGTTATTTAAGCAAAAAAAAAAAAAAAAAGCAAACACTTCTTCCACCGAAACGTGGAGTTAAAAAAGACAAGAGAAGAAAGGGATGTGCCTGTACCCTGTGAGAGGGTGCAGAGCATCAGGACCACCCTGGGACAGTCAGCTCCATGCTGGGGGAGATGAGGCAAGCGGTAGCACACAGGTCTGGCTGGCTTTGACACAGTCATGCTCCTTTTTGGGAGCCTCTGCTTTTGTCCATGGCCTGCATGGGGTGCCACAGTCTCTGGGCAGGGCCTCCCCAAGGCACCACAGGTTTGGAGCCACTGCTGCTGCAGCTCAAACCTTTAATTTTAATTCATTTCTTTCCCTACTTTCACTAAAAAGAAACTGAGCCTCTGTTTCAGTTTCTTCTGATTCCATAAAGGAATATCAGTTACACTGTGAGTCCAATTTATTCTTTTCTATGTATTCATTAAATTCCAGGTTGTTACTGTGCTATTTAATGGAATTGATGGTGTAATTAAGCTACAGGCAGACATTAACCACCAGAACCGTCAGGGAGGTTTAGGATCCTTTACTGCTCTGTTCCCGGTGTTATATGGCTCCTGCTTTCATAACAATGACTCCAGCCAGTTATATCCAAATATCCTCTGGCCTCCTCGGGATGAGTCCAGACTTACCCCAGAGAGCCTCAGCTTCAGGTTTCATAACGTGGGAATGATGATCTCAGCCCGCCGCCGGGGGCTGGAACAAGGGGAGCAGTCTGGGACACTTTGCAAACCACTCTGAGCTTCACCAGAGGGGTGATGTGCTGCTCTCAGCGGCATCAGCTGCACAGACATGAGCAGCTCTAACACGTGTGCCAGTGCCTGACCCCATTCTCACTCCTATTCAGGGAACTGGATCCAGTTTGACGGGGCTGACAGTCCCGCCCAGCGCTCCATCCTGTGCCAAAACTCTCTTTTCTCCTCCACAATCAAATCTGCTCTGGTCCCTTCCCTCCTCATCAAGGGAAGCACAAACCACAGACACGGGCTGGAGCAGCACAGGCAGCACCGAGCTGCTCAGAACCTCCCCAGCATTGGGTGCCTCCCTCCTGCTGGGCTCTGGGTGCTCCTCCAGCACCTTCAGCTCCCACCAGGGATGGTGCAAACCCCGCAGCAGATAAATCCTGCCCGCTGGAATTTGCCTGCACCAGGAGAAGCAGGACTGGGCTCTGCCAGCCAAGGAGATGTCCAGCTCCGGGTGGAGGCTGGAGCTGAGGGAAGCTGGTGAGCAGCACCCACACTCCACAGGGACAGCCACAGCTCTTCCCTGCTCCCTGCCTGCAGCTGAACCTCGCAGAGGCTTTGGGGATGGAGGTGAGGCCATCATAACACCTGCCATTACCTTCAGAGATCCTTCCCGAGCCTTATCTGCCCGGAGATATCAGCAGCTGATCACACGGTAATTACCAGGCCAGATTTGCACTAATTGGCTCTCTGGAGTAAAGTTACCTCCGATCTGCGTGTCCTGGGTGCTCAACAGGCAGCGATTTACAGCCCGACAGGTTCTCTGGGATGTTCGAACAGGGATTAGCTGCAGCCACCAGCCAGGGAGCCGGGGACCCTCGCCAGACGCACGTCTGCAGATTTAGGGAAAAGACATGGCTTTTTTAGGGACAAACTGCATCTGTGGGCTCTGCCACCAGCTGAGCACAGCCCGGGTGTCCCTTCAGGCCACAGCCTGTCCGTGTGGGCTGTGGGTGACACCTGGTTTGCACGATGGCATGACACAAGACCTCGGTGGCTTTTCCGAGGGGATGGATCTGCAGCAGGGGTGGGTTTGCTGTGGGAAAGGACGGTCCCATGCCTGCCTGCAGGACAAGGAGGCTGGAGGGGATCTTGGGGAGCATAACCCCAGCATTGAGGGAAAAGGGTCTTCAGCCTTGGAGGCTCTTTGCCCTCCCTTCTGTTCTGCACTGCTCCTGCAGCCATCCAGCAGCACCAGCAGATCTCACCCCCACCAAGCTCAGCTGGTTTCTTCTGGTCCTCCCTGGTGTCCTTGGAGTGGCCAAATGCCACCTTTCCATGCATTTTCTCCTAGTTTTTCTTTTGTAATACCATTTATTTTAGAGGGCAGGTATCTCAAAGGCACCTCAACACAAACCCCACTGGTTAAACATGGGAACTGATTCTTGTTTTACTGCAGCTTCAGCTGAAAAAATGGAGGCTAGGGAAAATCATGCAGAGCAGCCAGGTTAGGAGGTTTTCTTGGGTATTATTTTATAAATCAGTTTTCTTTACTGAAAACACCTCAGAAAATCTCCAAATCATCACCTGGGCGATGGGAGTTGGTAACACGGAGAGGGGGCCCTTCTCCAGGGCAGGATTTTTAATAACTTCCTCACCACGGGAAGCTGTTAGAGAATCTCAGCTGGAAGGTTTTTTTCACCCAGCTGGATCTTGCAGTCTTCTTACATCATTAACTCAGTGAGATAATTTCTGAAGAGGGGTTTCTTAGGAGCTGGTTTGATTTCCTTCCTGACAAACCTTCCAGGTAAATCTTGGTGCTATTTTTTTGTTGTTGTTTTCCAAGGGAGAACAAAGTCTCTGATGTGACAACCACTGTGTCCAGCACATTTGTCCCAAGGCAGGGAACATGACAGATTTTGTGGCTCCTTTGGGGCAGCAAGGGCTCTGCCTGGTGGATGTTCCTGGAAGGCTGGAGCGGTCCCGGTGGGATGCGCTGCCAGCCGAGGCCCCGGTGCTGGGGCAGCATCAGCAGCAGCTCCCGGAGCCTCCCGGTGCTGTGTCCTGCTCCTCAGCTCACGCTTCAATTGGCAGGTTGGAGGCTGAGAAGAAATGTTTCTTTCACAGCACATTACCAGCAATCACAGTCTTTCTTTCTTCTTTATATCTAAAGAAATCCTCGCTATTGCCGGGGCCAGGGGTCAACGCTTTCCTTTCTGCTGCTCTCACTGCCACACGTCTGCTCGGCTTCTCCTCTTCCAGAGCTCTGAAGTTTGTAACAGGTTGGGGATTTTTTCCCCTTATCTTCAGCTGAGCACTTGGGATTCGATTTTTTTCTTTATACTTCCTTTCAAGAGCCCTGCAAACAAGACTCCAGACTCTGGGAACGTTTGGGCACCCATCCATCTCCTGCACCCTGTGAGTCTGGCCAGGTTCTGCTCTAGCAGAAGTAACACAAGTCATATTTTAAGTCCACAGCAAATTATTACTGGAAAATGACCCTGCAGCCATGAGTTTCCCAGGTAATCCAACTGCTGCTCTTTCATTGCTTTTAAATGAGTTGCCTTTTAATTCTATCAAGAGCTCGCTTGATCTCACAGCACAGGGAAGGATAAATATTGCTCCTACTCCAGGAAACAAAGTGGCTTTGGCTGGAAAAATGTGCCTTGGGGAAATATTGGTCTGGCCTGGCTGTTATGGATGACACAAGTGGGGAGGGAAGGGGAAGCCTCTGTCAGGGGCTGCTCCCCTGCATCCCGGTGACTCAGCCTTGGCTGAGGGATGACTTAGGAGTGACAGGGGAAGCCGATCTCCATTAAAGCCAAATCGTTTGTCACTGTGCAAGGAGCAGTGACAAGGAGGACAATTAGTGCGAGAGCGGGAGGTGATGTTTATGATGTGGAGCCGTGCCCATTAGCCAAGTGTTTATCACTGGGTGTTTGCCCATCCCTGAAGGGCAATGAGGGAGTTTGGTGGGGTCAGGGAAAGGCCTTGCCATCCTTCTCCAGAGCCTCAGCTTTCATTAAAAAGATCATAAAAGTAGAATAATAAAGCAGTTCTCTGCTGTCACTTGTGGCAAAGCCATCCTGAGGCAGCTGATGCCACAGAGAGCTTGCACCAGGATTCCCCAGATGAGGAGAGCCAGAGCCTGGGGTGGGCAGGGGATGCCCCATTTGTGGGTGGGGGGTGTCAGTCGCTGAATTCTGCAGTTGTACCAAAGAGCCATCACAGTGTCACTGCTTTTAATGCTCTGGCAGCACGGGACACAGGAGGGGTTTAATTTGTTTAAGTGCAGCCTCATTTTGCAAATTTGGCTCAGGAAATGGGATTTATCCAAAGCAGAACAAAACCACGGGGTCACCACAAGGAAGAATCATGAGAGCACACCACAGCACCCCCTTCCACCCCAGGAGCCTTGAGCCACTTCACCCCAGGGACTGACTGCTGGCCTCCTTCAGCCCTTCCTTCCCAGGAACAGAGGAACTGCCCACATTTGGCACGAGCTGTCATCCTGCTCAGCCTGATTTTCCCAGCGAGGCCGAGGCAGAGACCTGGGTTTCCCAGAGACGTGTCCCATTTTCTGCTTTCTGCTCCGGCAGAGCCGGGGAGCCCGCAGAGAGGATGCGCTGTGGTGTTCCCTGCCCAGAGCTGTGCTCGTGCCGGGCTCCTGCCTGCATTTGCTGTACCTGGGGGTGGATGTGGGAGCCTTTGATCACCCGGGATTATGGAGCTTTGTGAGCTCTCAAACAGCAGCGGCTGCTCTGGATACAGAAGTGGGTCATGCACGGTGCTGTGCCCACACGGGTGCTTGGAAAGGGGGAGGCAGAGGATGGAGGGAGGGGCTGGGCACGGATTGTGTGGGGCAGGCTGTGCTGGCAGGGCTGCCCAGGGGCTAAAGGCTCTCTGGAAGTGGAGGATTGCTGATCCCAGAGACAAGGAGGAGATGAGGGAGACAGCCATGCTGTTCCATGCCCAGTTCTCAGCTGCCTCCTCTCCCCAGCCCTGCAGTTGTGCACGACACAGGAGCTGCAGGCAGCTGGGAATCCTGCATTCCCTCAGATGTGTTCTCCTGCTAATGTAATAATGTAGGAGACATCGTTCCCCGTCACTTCCAGTTACACCCCACCCCGTGCCAGAGCCTGCCAGCATTCCCCTCCTGTGCCAGGGTAACAAACCTCTGCTAAAAAGAAAGGCCATTAATAATAATTACCACAAAGAAGAAAAAAATAACCCTCTCTCTTTCTCTCTCTCTTTTAATGAGTCCTAAAAAAATAAAAGTTTTTTAATTGAAAAGCTTCCTACTTTGGAGTCAGCTCCAGCACTTCAGAGCAGCCCAGGCAGCACCAGCAAGAGAAGATGAAACAGAGGGATGGGTCAGACAGTGCCTGACGGGGACTGAGGGACCGACCTCAAAGCCAGGGGCACACGGACACCATCACTGACATTCAAGGAACCACCAACAAAGCACTAATTGGGTTGGAAGGAGGCGGCAGGTGGAAAGAACCAAGGGGAAAACAGCTTTGGAGCAAACATCATTAGGAAGAGAAGTGGGGAGAGGAAGAAGAGCTGGACCTGAGCGGTGCAGCCAAGCAGAGGGTGGCTCTGAGAGATCCCCCAGCACTGCAGGCTCCTGCTGCCTCTGCCAGGGGCTGCAGGGGCTCAGGGGGATGGTGCAGAGCAGGGGAGAAGCCCGCCCATGGCGTGGGAGGATGCAGGAGGCTCCCTGAGCAGGACCTGTCCCCACAGGGTCTTATGCAGAGCCTGTAATTCAATTCTGAGCAAAACTCACCGAGGGCAGGCAGCAATCTGCTCTGATCTAGAAGGGGCCGAAGGATTTATGAACCCACCTGTCTGGTGGAGAAGTGCCCTCCTGGTAAATGCTTTGCTAAGCGTGCGTTCATCTTCCTCCCTGGCAGCAGCTGAGCAAGGACAGGCAGGGAGAGCAGGGGAGGGAGCGGGGAGGGAGGGACAGCAGGGACATCAACCTGGCTGGATGCTCACTGTCCACTCCAGGCCTGCCTACTGACCCACAGGATGACAAGGGCCCCAGGACAATTCATTTAAGCCGTTGCCCTGGTGCAGGAAGGCTGAAAGCCATGAGCCACCCGCAGGCCTGGCACCAGCTCGTTTCCTGTTTCCAGCTCATAACTAACAAGCTCAAGCTTTATCAGCTGGCCAGACAGGCCCCAGTGCTGGAGCATCCACTGCCCCCATCCCCACGGGTGATGGAGAATGGCCACGGACACAGCATCTCTAAGCTACAAGGGCTCGTTTCTTGCCATGCTCTCTCCGTGCAGGGTGGCCGCTCCTCCTGCAGTGCTCCCAGCCTGGCAGCAGCCCAGCCCTGGGCAGAGAATGCTCCCACTGAGGTTTGATTGATCACCTCACATTTGGCTACTCCCCCGCTGGATTAACGAGCCCTGGGATCCAGGATGTGCCAACTCTTCCCAGCGGTATCCGTGTGGCCTCTCTGCTCAGGGGTGACCCTGAGGGGACACTCCAGTCCCGCAGTGTCAGTGCCCTTGGCAGCCCACCCTGCTCCTGGGGACTGTGCTGGGGAGCAGGGAATGGCTGCAGCCCCTCAGGACACCTTCAGAGTTTAGGAGACAGGAAGATCCAGCACAGGCTCAGCACCTGGGCATGCTGGTGTTCCCCTCCCACCCCTTTCCACATTTCCAGTTCTTGTGCCCTTGCTCATTACAGCCTAATTACAGCACAGACCAGACAGAACTACCAGAAGCCCAAAGTACCCATTTCATTATCTTTATGCAGGCAAATGTTTTTCTCTGCCAACACCCCCCCGCTGCACTGGCCCTCGAAGCGGCTCCACAAATCAGACATTATCATCATTGGGATAAATGATGTAAGGAAGAAAAGGGATACAACAGTCTGTAGCAAAGTTACCATCAAGCTCTGCCTCCCAAATTGGCTCAGAGAAATTAGCAGGAAGGAAGGAAGGATCAGACAAAATGATAAACCCGCTTACCTGCTCATTAATTTAATCTCTTCTTTTTTTCCTCCCCTCTTTCAGCCTTGTGGTTTCTGTAACTGTAGTGAACAGCAAAGTCCTAGATGAAAGGGAGACGACATCTGGAAGCACAAAGATTAAAGAAGAGTTTTTAGGATTAGCCTTTGATTATTATATTTTTTTTTTTTTTGTCTTTGGGTTGTGGTGATTATCACTGCTCCTCTCCGAACTATCCTTCTGGGGTATCTGAGGGAGCACAGGGGCCCTCCAGCAACTTCTGGGTATTTTTCTGAGGACACAGCAGCAAACGTGCATCAGTCTCTGCTCCCTTTCCCCCCACCACAGCTGGGAACGCTCCTCTCAGGTGTGGCTGGGAGTCTGCAGGGGTGGCAAAGCCATTCCTAAATCACTTGGGCATGGATTTATGAAGCAGAACCTGGCTGAGGATGGCAGCAGGGTAGCCTGGTCCAGCCAGGCAGCAGCCCTGGGGCAGGAGGGCTCCTTCCTTCAGCACTGGAATGTTCCTTCATTTGGAACAGTTGTTTCCTGTTGGATCCTGTTGGGATTTTGAGTGATGTCTGGAAACCAGGCCGAGCCCCAGGAGGAGGGCTCAGGTTCTGGAGGTGCAGGAGCGAAGCTGACTGTGCAGTGGATGCTGTGCCCCAGCAGGGCACAGGCAGGGTGAGAAGGGTGACTCCCCTCACCTGCACAGACCCGAGGGGACCAGGCAAAGCCACGCACCACCAAACGATCAGCTTTTGTTTTGTCAACATCCTTGGAGTGTTTCCAAAGCCAGCACCAGAACAAACAAATGAAACAGCAAACTCCGGTGAATTTCCTTCCTGGGGAAACAGACTACTTCCTTTCTAAGGAAAACAACTGGAGGCAATTGCTGGGAGCCTGGAGCAGCACCTGCCTGGCTCAGGGCTCAGCTCAGCTCAGCTCAGCTCAGCTCCTGTGTCCTCATTCTCCTGCTCCTGGTGCAGCAGGAGCCACGGGATCGATGGAGCATCGGGACACAGGGGAGGCTGTGCCGGGCTCAGAATGTGATTTATGATCTCACAGCCAGGCTCAAGTGCTGCGGTTGGGCTCTGGCTGTGCTGGCTCTCGGTGAGCAGCCTCCAATTAGGTGACCCCCCAGGTCTCCCTATTGATTTTGGGGGGAAGGTGTACTTTGCTCATTACGCCTTTGGCAGCAGCGCCAGCAGGGCTGGGGCGGGAGGCCCTGGCAGGGGAGCAGCTCTGGAGTGCAGTTCAGGGGTCTCTGGTGGCCTGGCAGGGTGGGGGGTGCACACTGGATGCTCACCAGGCATTGCCCCCCCTGTCCCAGGACTGGGCACCGATGGGTTCCAGCCCCCCCTCACCACCTTCACTGCTGCCTGAGATGTCCCCAGCTGCTCAGGGCCAGACCAGGCTGTGGTGTCACCTCTGCTTCCACCACAAGTCCCCCTCTTTGAGCCTGGAAGTAAAAAGTTCATTTCTCAAGCAATACTGCCTCCCCCTCGCTCATTAAACAAAGGAGAGGGAAGAGCCTAAGAAGACAGAGTTCCAAAATTAAGCAGCACAGTTTCTTAACGAATGCCCTTTATGTTTTACATAATAATATAAAGCTTTTTTCAGAGACAAGAGCCTCCTACATCAAAGAACCCTCTCTCCCATTCTGAACTTTTGAGCCCTTTTCCTTGGAATTAATGTGGAAATACCTAAATAGAGTTTGAGAGCAGCTCGAAAGCACATGTGGAGCAAGGAACAGGGCTGACCCTGCTCAGCAGGAGCTTTCCTTTGGCTCTGTGTGCTCACAGAGGGAGGCAGAATTGCTGGAGCAGCCAGGGTGACCAAGGACAGGGAGCTCTGTGTCCCTCTGAGCTGGCATCATCCCCTGAGAGAGGTGACTCAGGGGAGGAGGTTTCATTTGATTCTGCAATCTCCAAGCCTGTGCCTGGATGCTTTGCACCACGGGCTGTGCAAACACAGCAGGACAGGCTCCAGTGCCCGTATTTACCCTGTTCCCAGGCCAGCCTGGAATGATTGGGGAGCTTAATGCAGGATAATGCCAGAGGGCAGATGATCAAGGGCAGCCACTGCAGCCCTGCCAGCCCCCACAAAGCTTTGCAGTGAAGTTTGACGTTTCACGAGCAGGGCTGAGACAGCTCCGGAGCAAGATCTCCACGGTTTGGTGAAGATGGTGATGCTCAGTCAGAGGTTGGACCCCATGAGGTCTTTTACAAACTTAATGATTGTAATGATTTTGACTCTGTGATCTCTCCAGCCAAGATGAAGACTCCCACTCCTTCTCTTTCTTCCTTCTCAACCTGTGGCATCCTTCAGGAGAGTCTGGCCAGCCCCAGCTCCTGGGGGACCGAGGCTGTGCTGAGCTCCTGAGCCCACTCTGCCCCACGCCGGGATCTCTGCGCCTGGTTCCGGCCGGATGAGCTCCGCCACCGCTGCTCTCGGCTCTCCGCAAAATGCAAATTGATGCGCTTGACCTCCCCGGGATAACGAGGGGAAACCTCCCCTAATTAGCACTGCAGTCTGTGGGTGAGAGAAACCAAATGTTGACTGTTGAGCGGCTGCACTTACTGTAAATTCCAACATATGCTGTGGAAAAACGCCGCCCAAATAAGGCTTGGGAAGCACGGGGTGTTTAAATAATAATGAACACTCACTGCTGTTTATTGCTGAACACAACGTAATCAAGGCAAAGCTGCGGTGCTGAGCGCTCCTCCCTGCCAGGACGCCGTGAAGGGCCAGCAGTGGAGGCACGGGAATCCCCGGGACACAGAGAGGATGCAGCAGGAATTCCAGGGCTGTGCTCAGGATTTACAGGCATTAGCGACAAGACCCGTGGTGTCCTTTGAGGGGACCCTGCGGGACGGCTGCAGCAAGGACTTGCAGCTGGTGAGGTGTTCTCCACCACTTAGAGGTTTCTGCTGGTCACTTGCAGTAGTCCAAAGCATATAAAATATTTATTTGCTCCTAATTAGGTGTAATTACCACTTAACCTGGAGGAGGGATGTACCCAGCGTGCCCGGCAGCTCGATACACTCGCAGCTGAACAGCCTCCACCGCAGATAATTAAAAGAGAAGGGCTCCTGCCTGCCTGGCCTCCGCAGCCGAGTGTTTGTTTTAGTGAGGAGAACCTCGTGTGCATGAGCTCATCCCAGGGCTGCCAGCTCCTCTCAACGGCGCCCGAAAGCCAAGTCGGCCTCATCTCACCTGCAATTTCCATGTGATTATTCCCTCCTCTTCTGGGTAATTCAGCTCCAGCTCAGGCTGTCCTTCCCTTGCCCGTTTCCTGCCTCCAAGCAAACCTGTCCACCCGCCTCCATCCCGTGGGATTGGGCTCCTGGCTGCTCATTCTGGCCTCATCCCTCTGCTGCTCCTTGGAGAGCTGCGAGGACGAGAACAAATTGTTTAGAAGATGCCCAACTAACATTTCTCCAATCAGAATCATGCCAGGAAAAAGAAACAGGCTCATTCACACGGCCACAGCTTCCCTGCTGTCTCCTTCACTTCTCCTGTCCATCTGAGCTCTGCCTGAGCCCCAGCTCCAAGGGGACAGCAGGGTCATCCACACTGCTCCCTTTTCCATCCCTTCTCCTCAATGACAACAGCAACAGCCGCCTGTGTTTCAAGGACTTCATCATGTTTGGGCAGAGCTGTAAAAAACCTCTCCTTTAGACCAACGTGTGTGCACAGCGGCCCAGGGAGTGCTGCTCCCCCTGCAGCACCAGGGTTGGAGCAGAGCCGGGCTCTGCCAGCTCCTGGGCACAGGGGAGAGGCTGTGCCACCACATTCCAGCCCTGTGCCACGACAGGTGC
This sequence comes from Certhia americana, assembly GCA_018697195.1. NCBI lineage: Eukaryota > Metazoa > Chordata > Aves > Passeriformes > Certhiidae > Certhia > Certhia americana. Next base: position 1,862,274 of record CM031877.1, read on the forward strand.
CAGCCTGCTGCTGCGGGATGTCACACAGGGCAGAGGATGCAGCCGCCCCGTGTGTGCTGAGCCCTCGCCCCGGGACAGCCCTGCAGGACCAACCCGACCCACAGCTCGCTCCAGCACCAGCTGCTGCCGACAGACAAAGGGTTTTCAACCTTGCTGGACCCAATAAACAGCTGTTCTTCCCCGCTCCCAGCCATCAATCACAGCTGACAGCCTTCCCCCCATGGTCAAGAGTGTGCTTTTCACCTTAATTTCTTAGAAGGGCTTTTTCACCAGTTGGAAACTCATAAATACCACTTTGCAAGCCCAGGTAGGGCTAATGATGGATGGCTGCTTCACAGATATGCCAGAGGCTGTGACCTAATTGTCACCGAAATACTTCCTGATTAACTAATAGATAAAACCCAATTAAAACTTCTGCTCTTCCCAAAGTCCCTGGCACATACTATTTCTCCCCTTCTCAAACTATGTCTTAAATTAGATCTAGCCTGACTGGACTGCTCTGAACAGATGAGGATGCTCTGTCCACCACTTTCCCTGCAGCCATGGGGGCTTTCATGGGAGTCCCAGTGGGCCTAAAGAGGGATTTGCAGCCAGTCACAGGTTTACAATCCCTCGGGAGAGATCCTTGAAACTAGAGGGCAGTGACAGCAGGAAGGGCACGCTTTATTCCCCCAATTTTACTGGTTTCTTCCTCCACTGAATAGAACTGCTGCATAGAAAAGCTGCTTTAGCACATTTGCTTTGATGTGCAACAAGTTAATTACTGTAATAGGTTCATCCTTCTCCCCCAGTATTGAATTGTGTAAAACATCCATATAAATTGTCACGGAGTTCCTCATTTTGACTCCATTTATTCTTTAAGCAGCCCTAGCAAGAGTGTGCCTGCAGAAGGATTTGTTCCAAATCCCATGTACCAGGTGTTGCCGCTATTATTTGCTCTCCTGATACTCACCTCAATCCACCTTTGGGCTCTCGGATGCCTCATCCTGCAACCCCTGGGCTAGGGAGTAATTCCAGGGAGCACAAGGCTCCCAAGCCCACCTGGCTCCTGGCCCGGGATGCTCTTCCAGCTGCAAAGGAAACCAAACTGCTCATCTCGTGTTGTCAGCAGCAGCCCCATCCCTGTGTCCAGGCAGCTCCCGGCTCACCCAGCACTGCCCCACAGCTGCCCTGGCACCCTCTGACCCCCCACGCCCCTCCCGAGGCAGAGCAGGGAGCCGTTCCAACACCAAACTGCCGTATTTTCTCCAATTTCCTTCTCTTGATCCAGCTCCGCAGGCAGGATCAGCTTGACCGGGCTCCTCGCAGCGGCGCAACCTCTGCAGCGCCGCTCTGGCGGTGGAAATCGGGGGGGAACTGCGGGAGCAGGGATGCTCTGAAGCTGCGGGGCAGCGGGCGCGCATCAGCGAGCCGCGGTGACCTTCCCGGCAGCTCGGATCGAGCCGTGCCCTTGCGCCGCTGCCGGTGCCAAATGAGCCGCGGGCTCCCGGCAGGTCCCTCCGGCTGCCAAGGCAGCGGCTCCCCCGCTCGGCCCCAGCCCGGCTCGGCCAGCGAGGCTGTTTGCTGCTTTACACAGGCTATCATGTGCTGTGCCACAGCGGGGGACCGAAAATGACTTTATAGTTATTGTTCCTCAAATTGGACACCCCCTTGGAGCTTAGATAATATGAGATGAAACAGCCTGCGGGAGGCTGCAGTCAAGTGGAACAGTGATGGAGGCTTTTTTTTCCCCTTCCCAAGAAGAAACATTCCACCTATTACTTCTCCCTCACCCTTCCTCCTCCTCCTCCTCCCTGCCAGCCTGTTGAGCACCGTCACACTTGGCAGAGCCAGGAAACTGGGATAATATCCCCCAAGACCCGGGCTGCCCACACTGCCAGGGAGGAAGGCATCGTGCCTGCCGTGCTCGGGGAGTGATGGTGAGCCCTGCAGAGGGTGAGCAGGGCTCTGCAGCTCCTCTCTGCATTTCCCAGGGAAGCGGGCTGGGCGAGCAAACGCTATTACCGGCACGGCAGAGCCATCATCTCGTGTCGTTGCCTTGGCGGAGCAGGGGTAGCCATGCGAGGGGTGCGGCAGGGAGATGCTGGAGGGAGGAGGCTGCGAGGTGAGAGTGCAGGGAAGAGGCAGAAATAATGAGGGATTCAGGGGAGGAGGATGTCAGGGCTTACAGCTGTGCGCAGGGAAGGCAGCTTGTTATGGAGGAAGGGGGAGCAGAGGCCTGGAAAGAAAGGAAAGAGCATCCAAGAGCAAAGAAGTTCGCAGAAGGCTGCGTGCCTCTGGCAGGGAGGGAGCAGGGAGGCAGACGAGAGGGACGGGGCCTGGGTGGAGATGCTCAGCCTGGAAAGAGAGCTGGGGACAGGCAGGAGGGGACAGCAGCATGGTGGGAAGCTCTGGGAGTTTGTAAAGATCCCAAGCCTCCAGGCGCATGCCCTAAAATCACAGAGTGGAAGAAAGACATAAAAATATAACTCCAAGCGTGGCATTTCATCGGTTTCCTGAGGGGCTGGGCATTGGAGGATGGTGCTCCTGCCTGGCAGGGAACAGTTCTGGGAGGCCCACACGAGCACAGACATCCGAGCACGTCCATCACCCCCTTTCTTGCAGGGCACATGGAATTTTTTGTGTTTTGCAGGCACGTTGGAGGTCAGGAAGAGCCACCAGCTGCTCCTGACTGCTCCCTGTGCTCCTGCAGCCCTGTGAGGGGAGCGGGTGGTGATGGAGGCAGCAGAGGGAGAGCTCCAGCTCTGTTTGCCTTTTCCACAGCAGATCTGATGATTTAAATTAGGTCTCGATTCTTGTTTAAATTATAGTTTACTGTTCTGCGCCCCGCTCAGAAGTGAATTACCTTAAGCAGCAGTATTAATAACACGGTTATAATTAAGCTTCATTACTGTAGGCAGTTTGCTGAAACAAATTGCTGCTTCATTATTATTATGGCACCTTTGGTAAAAAGACATTTCCCCAGAATGCGACCTTGATGCTTTATATAGCAAAAGCCAGGAGATGATAGAGATGTAAGGATGAATTAGCATCTTTTACTTTCTAGATCAAGCTCATTAAAAGGAAAGCAACTCAAGTCAAAACCAAGCAGCCTTGATGGAAATTTTAATCGGAGTGAAATGGGTAATGAATAGGTTTGAACTTTCCCTGACATTTTTATGGCCGTGCTTTATTTGTGTTATGCTTCTGCTCAAACATAAATAAATAAAGCAGAGGCAGGGTCGAGGGTGGACAGGGGAGCGACTGCAGAGCCTGCACGGAGCTGCTCCTGCTGCCACCAGCACTGGAGACACCACCAGTGTCCCTGCTGGAGCAATGCTGCCCGTGGGAGGTGCAGGCTGGGGAACCATTTCCCCATCCCTGCTGCCCACTGGCCAAAGAGCTCGAGAGCAAACAGCTCCTGAGCAGAGAGGGCTGGCTTTGCCATGGCTGCAGAGCTCTTGTCACCCTGCAGCACCCAGGAGCCCCCACCAAACACAGGGGAGCTGCTGCAGCCACCCCCCTCCATCCCTGCTGCCCTCACAACTCAGAGAGGCATCAATTCCTGCGCTGTAAGTGCTCAGCATCACCGAGGGATGCAAATAGATATTTAGTGCCTAGAAAAGCAAAGGCAAAGCAGTTTTGGAGGAGATGAGATTAAGAGAGCACAGAGAGGAAACATCAGCGTCAGTACATCAGAGGGGTGGCTGGAGGAGGGGGCACCCCCCGAGCAGAAACAATCCTGAAGCACATTCAGAGCTGGGGGTGTTGCTCAGCTCAGCCAAAGGAAGAGAGGAGACAAAAGCTGGACTGAAAAATGGAACTTTTCTGATGGTTCCTGCATGCAAAAGACATCCTGAGGCCCAACAGTTCTGGCTCTCCAGTGCCTGAAGGGAGACTGTAAGAAAGTGGCAGAGAGGCTGTCTACAAGGGCTTGGAGAGCCAGGAGGGGCAGTGACTTCAAACTGAAAGAGAGGGAGCCTGTTCTTTGCTCTGCCCCATGAGGTGATGTCCATGAAGTGCTGGCTCTGCCCTGTGCCCTGCAGCTCTGCCATTCTGCATGTACAAAGGCTCCTGCACTGCCAAGGAAAACAAAAAAAAACACCCCAAAAGCCATCAGTCACCCCTGAAACCTTGGCACTGCTGTGCCTGGGGGGCAGCTGGGCAGCAGGGCTGGTACTGGTGGCAGTGGCATGGGGAACACACCGTGTGAGTCCTGGGGAAGGGCAGAGTGCAGCCCCAACCACCCTTCAAACCTGTCACTGCTTCCCCCTGAGCAGCTCAGTGCAATTAAAGCCTCACTCCAGAGGTCCCTGGAGCCATCTCCCTGCCCAGCTTAAACCATTTCCCGGGACTCCTGGGACCTTTGGGTGACAGGAGGAGTGCCAGCCTGCTCACACACAAGCAGGAGGGCACCCAGACCCCCAGGGGCAGCACCACACCCCAAACACCTCAGCACACCTGAGGATCCCTGCAGCATCTCACCGAGCACAACCCAAAGGCAGCTGGGATCCTCCTGGCCCTGCTCTTGGACCAGCCTGCCCAGTCTGTGGGATCCTCTGGTGTGGGTGCCAAGCAATCCTCAGAAAACAGACTTGAGTCCCCAGGGTCTGCTGGGATGCTCCCAGCAGCCCGAGCTGACAGTTCACTGTTACATAAGAACCACCCTCTGCAATTGCAGCCGAAATCGCTCCCCTCCCCACACGTGTGTACACACACACTCATTAAACAAATGCTGGCTATCAATTTCTCTGAGTGCTCCCTCTGATAATAGCTGTATTTATCATTTAGCATCTCTGGAAGTGGTTCAAGTTTAAAATCTATTATGGGTATTATGATATTTAATAACCATGGTTTATTTTTAAATGCAATAAAAAATAAAGATAAGGAGATGTTTTTTAAAGCCCCCTCCTGGGCTCTGAATCCGTCTCTGTCACCAGCACGCTGGGTGACCTTGGAGAGGTCGCTGATTCACTCCAAGCTGGAGCTTCTGGATTGTAAAATGGGGATAATCACAGGATCTGCTGCCCAGGGTGGTGTGAAACCTCCTCTTAATTAATGTTCATCGAGTGGTTTCACTCCTGGGATGGAAGGGGTGAGCTCTGGTTGGGGGGGGGGGAGCAACTGGACCCCTCTGAGGTGCCACAGCCAGTGCCAGGATGGGTCCAATCCCCTGGGGTGCACTGGGAGAGGGATGAGGGAGTGATGGCACCAGAGCCTGAGCCTGCCTTGAGCTGGTGAGATGTGCAGAGGCAGCCCCTGGGTGATGGGAACAGAGCACGTGGGCTCCAAAGCAGCTCAATGGCCCCTCCTGAGCCTGCAAGGCTCCTCTGCCATCCCTCACTGTAATTTTGTTTAATTAATTCATTATTATCAGCGATGCCCCAGTACAGCAGCCTCACACCCTCCCAGCACAGAGTGGACAAACCATTTGCACCCTTGGTTAAATTTACAGCACTTTGCCCCAAAGTCAGCCTGCGAGGGACGGTGCCTGCACGGTCCTGGAGCAAATCACGGCTGGTGATGGAAGAGCCCATTCCAGTTAAGCAAATCATGAGGAGGCGGGTGATGTCCTCAGTATAATAATTCCATGTGAATTATTTATACGGAGTCTGCAATTACACTGAGCAAAACAGTGCATAAAGCACACTTAATTATCCAACCACCTGTTAGGAGCGCCCGCGCAGCCGATGGCAGCTTCCCCCGTGAATTCCCCTGCGGAATCCTGCGGGAAGGGCGAGCCGGGAGCTCTGCCGGGAGCAGGGGCCGGCAGGAGCAGGCAGGGGCTCAGCCCCTCTGAGCCCAGCCCCAGCAGCTGCAGCACTCGGGGATGCTCGCAGCATCCACAAAGGCTCCATTGCAGGGCAATTCCCAAAGTTCTTTTGCTGTTGCAAAGGTCCTGTTTCGTTTTTTAACGTGGCTGCTGGTTGTTTTTCTAAGCTAATGCCTAGCAGAGCTTTCAGTGAAAGGATTAGCTGCTTGTCTTAGTCCCCGGAGACTCTCACAGGGCAAACAAACTCTCCTCAGCAGGAATCCCAGGCAGGAGCCAGCCTCAGGGAAGGAAAATCCCCTCTGCTCCTGCCTATTCCCACTTCAGTCCTGGACAGAGCTTTTCTCGGTGATAACTCCACTGCTCTGGCAGTCCCTGACCCAGCAGCACGGAAACTTTCAGTCCCCAGAGGCTGGGCTACTCCTGAGTGGTTAATGGAAAAGAAACGAGTGCTTTTTCTTTAAAGATTTACCACGTATAAATGTATGAGAGTATTAAAGGCAACAATTAACTTTATTGGAAACTTTATATTCTCCAGCCTCATTAGAACTGCCAACAAGATCTATTATTAGTATTACTATGCAGATAATGTAATAAAAAGGGTATTTAAAGTGGATACTTTTGCACTGAAATAAAATAGCTTTTCGCTGGTGTTCTTTTTGCCTCTCTCCCTTTTGCCCTGCGCTGCATCAGAGACCTGGACCAAGACCCAAATCCTTTTTAATCTCTTTTCCCAAACTCCTAGCCAGCTCACTGCCCCGGGAAGGAGCCAGGGAGCTGCAGTCCTGCTCCCACCCTGCCTTTCCTGCTGCAATCAGTCAGTGCATCCACCTCTGGCCATCCTGGAGAGTATCACTGAGCTGGGAACTGGAGGAGGAGGAAGAAGAGGAGGAGGAGGAGGATGAGCAGCTGAAATTATGCTGCACAACGACCTCACAGCACAGGTTCAGGTCTAGAAACTGTCGAGTTTCTTTAAATAGCCCCAAGTACTCATTAAAACAGCAGGGACAGAACAAAGGACTGACATGTTTTTGCCAAAGATGACCCTGATAACCCAAAAATATTGTCCGTGGGCAGCTGGAAGGGGAGTGATGGAGGTTAAGAAAGAGCTCAGCGGCATTAGGCTTTTTGCAGCAAATCTGGGAGCTTTGGAGGGGAGAAGACACATTTCATCAGCTTCTTTATTTAATGAATCCCCTGGTTCTGTAGGGAAAGGTGTCAATAGACAATTCCTGCTGACCAAAGTGTGTTCAGAGCCTGGTCTGGCTGCCCCGAGGGAGGGTTAATGATGATGAGGTTTTTTCCTGTATTTTAAGACTCATCTCTCACCTCTCCCACACATTGGAAGAACCCCAGGGATGCTCAGCACCCAGCTGGGAACCCAAAGAATCCATCGGAGCTGGCTGGAAGGGAGAGCTGCAATGAACAGCAAGGTTTCAGCAGCCATCAGTGTCCAAGGAGCCCCTGCACAGAGCGAGAGGTGCTGGGGGACCTGGACCATGGATTCCATCCTCATCTAAGAGAATCTGTTTCATTTGTGGAACCCATTTGTGGGTTTAACTTTTCAATAACTGTTGGAGCAGAGCTGCTCTCGGCTCTCAGCCACTCTATTCACACCCTGCTTCAACAGGAGCCCCTGGGGCAGGGATCCAAATGTCATTTAAACAAGCTCATTTCAGCTTCCTTTCCTGATATTGTGCAGGGCAGGGACAAGGACAGGTCCAGCCTCAGGCCCAGCTTCCACACAGCCCCAGGATGTGCTCAGCATCCTCTGTCCCTGCAGGCACCGAGCTCTGGCTGTGCCCTGGGATGCCAGGATGGCAGGGCACAGGGCAGGGGGTTTGGCTGCAGGATCCAGATGAGCAGCTCAGCCCAGAGGGTCCCTCTGCCCTCCTGCCCAGTGCCAAGGCTGGATGTGGCAGCTCCTCCGTGTCCTCTCTGAGCTGCTCCAGCTCCCTCCGCTTTCCATCACCTTCATTACACCCTGCAGCCTAATTAACAGAGAGGAGTCAAAGGACCTGAAAGCAATGATTGTAATAAATAATCACTTGCCCACCGTGGAGTTAATATTCCACCAGGGTCTCCTCCTGGCCTCCGGAAGGAATGGCAGGGATGGAAGGGAAATGAAGCTGTGCAGTGAGGTGTGGAGCACTGCCTCCAGCAGCTTCCTGCCCCTTCCCTCCTCACTTCATCCCCAAAATTTTGGCAGCGCTTTGGCTCAGCATCCAGAGTCTGGGATTTAGGGATGCTCCCGAAACTGTGAAGTGTTGTGAAAATCAACATGTGCCAGCTCATCTCTTCCAAAGGGATTGTTCCAGAGGGAACAGGACTGCCACATCTTGGACTGCCACAGCTCTCAGCTTCTCATGCCAGACTGCAGCTCCCAGCACAGCAGGGTCCTGTTCCCACATCCATGGAAACATCCACAGCTCAGAGAAGGAGCAGCATATGGAGCCTGGGATCACTGTTCTGCCGAGGACAAGTGGTCTGTGAGACTCCATCCTGCCTCCTCCTCCTGCAAGGAAAGTGGCAGAGGATGGTCCGGACACTTCACTACATCCCTGCACATCCCTCTTTCCTGCAGAGCTCTGGCTGCTTTCCCGGGAGAACCAGCGCTCCCCGAGAGGCTCCGAGGCTGCTGTGGGACCCTGCGCCAGCCCCGAGCAATTATCCATGGAGAGCTGGGCTGTGCTGATCATTTGTTAGCTCCGCATATATCCCTCCTAATTATAAATCTCAGCTGAGATTTGCATTTTTATGAAATGCTTGTGCTGGAAATCTTTATAGAAAAACGCACATATTAATTCCATCTAATCTCGGTCATTTCGGGTTCCGTGAGGAAGCGTTTGCAGGGAGCTCCAAAGCCAACAGCTCTAATTTTGCAGTTTCACCAGAGCATTCCTCCAGCTGAAGTTGGACATTTATCTCCCGAGCCAGGGGCCGACGGAGCTCTGCAGAGCCTCCAGCATGCTCCTGGGACACTTAGCCACAGCCATGCCCTTCCAGGGATGCTCAGGGCTGTTTGCTGCAGGTGTGGGATGGAAGTTCAGGAGCTCAGGAGCCATCCCAGCCCCATCAGTGTCACTGCATGAGCCACATCCCATTCTCTAGTTATTTTCTGTTTAATCCACAGCAGTGCCTGGAAATGCTGAAGCCCAGTGTGTGAGGCCTCAGCATCTTGTGCAAGTGACCTTCTCCCCTCTGCTGGGGACTCCTTAAGTGGCCCTGTCCCACCTGAGGCTCAGAGACAGCAATCCATCAGCAATTTGTATCTCCTTCCAAACGCCTTTGTCTGGAGCCAAAGGGGAAGCAGATTAACTTTTCCTCCCTGAAATATGGCTGCGGGATGCAGGGGAAGAGAGGAGGCAAATAAGCACAGCAAAGTTAAGCTTTCTGCTCAGAGCTGGAGGCTTAGCGGCGCAGATTACAGCAGCAGGTGAGGAGCAGCCCTGGCCTCCGCTGTGTAGGCTGCAGAAATCCTGTTAAACCACAAAGGAGGGTTAGCCACAGCTCCCAGTCCCAGAACGGCTGAGCTGGAGACACAGTGGGGCTGAGGGATGGCGCAGGAGGAGAGCGCCTTGGGGCGAACTCAAGGAAAGGTCAAGAGCTTTATTTCTTGCCTTTAATAATTTATGAGGTGCCCATCTACAAAGGAAGTGGTGCCAAGGACAGAACCACATCCACGGAGGCGTCACCAACTAGGTGCTGGGTGGGTGGTGCTGGCAGCACCCGGTGTCCTCCTTCACATCCAGCTGCCTCTGCACCCTCCCAACCTGCCTGCCAGGTGCCCCTGAAGTTTCTGGCCATTAGCTGCTAATGAGAAACTAATTAGCTAATTAGTTACTATTTGATCCTTTGAACTGTGTCCTGGGGTCTGTCTGAAGGCAGTGCCATCACCATCACCGACCTTTGGGGAGGGATGCTGCCTTTGCTCCATCCCCAGGACGAACCCCTGATGATCCCAGGGGTGACACCTGTGCAGGTGTCCCCTGCACCCAGCACAGACCTCGTGGGGCAGTGGGTTTGGCACAGCACCCCCTGCCCTGGCCATGCCATAGCAGCCAGGATGGCAGAGGATGCCCTCAGACAAGAAAACTCTCACCATCCTCATCCTCCCGTCGATGGCACATCCCCGGAGCCCAGCCCAGGCCATGCCGGTGCTGGGTGTTCTTCCCTTTCCTGCCAAACTGAGCCAATGTTCACTTTTTCCCAAAATAAATCACGCTGGAGGGCCCCCTCAGTTGCCCCCTGAGCCACACGGGGCCAGGAACAAATTCGAGGGCTTCCCAAGCCCGGGAAGTGCTGCCCAGCTCCGGATGTACAGGATTGCCAGATGAGCTTTAGAAAAGCAGCAGAAGTTTTCCAGTTTATCCACAGTGAATCTCCGGTCCCTGCGAGGTTTGTCCTTCACTAGGAATTAGAGACGAGCTTCCAGTGCTTTCCTGCGCCATCTGCCCCAGCCGTAGTTGGAATGCAGGGTTTTACTCCGGCAATCAGTAGGTAATCCTGTCAGCATCGCTTAGAGGGCCCGGCTCTGTCCTGCCCATCTGATGCTCAGTGCAGCAGAGGGAAAATCACGGCTCCCTCTTGAAAGGAAGGGAGAAATTAAGGTTGACTTTGGCACTGGAAAACAAGCAATCCAGAGATGACAGTGTGCCACAGGAGCTTAAAATAAGCATCAACTAATTCAAACAAAAACAAATCTGCATTGAAAACAGCCTCTTCCCCAGACCACATTCCTGCTTTAAAGTGCCTTTGAAATCTCCCCGGCGCATTTACAACACGCTCCCCCTCGCCCGCTCCCGCTCGGGCTGCTTTGCTGTTTGCTGGCAGGCAAATGAGGGCTGAAGCCTGGAATGATGTTTTCTTGTTAGTGCACATGCAAATACTAATGAATAGCTCCCCACGCTGCCCTGGCTCCCGTGCCCCGAGCTCTGCCCCCACTCCCGGTGCCCCCTGTCCCATCCCAGCTCCTGGCACCCCGTACTCTACCCAGTCCCCCTCCCACAGGCAGGTGAGGGCAAAAAGACTTTCAAAAAACCCCTCAGCAGAGTTATTAAGGGAAGACAGAGCCCAGCTCTGCTCTGCAAGGGGCATGACCCAGGCTGAGCTTCAGCAGCTTTATCTCTGCCGAGGTGAGAGGCCGCCAGCCCAGCCAGAGCAGCTTCTCCAGCCCCAGCAGCAGCAAAGCAAAGCAAAATCAGGCAGCCATCCTCCAGTGGAGCTGATGGACATGGAAACCACCAGGGCAAAGGGGGATATTTGGGCTTCCTGGCTCTTAGGTCCATAAGGGCTGCAGTGTCTGAGGTGTTTGACGGGCTCTGAAGGAAGCCAAGGTGGGCACAAACCACCTGGACAGGGTTTGGAGCATCCTGGGATAGTGGAAGGTGCCCCTGCCCATGGCAGGGGATTGGAATGAGATGATCTTTAAGGTCTCTTCCAACCCAAACCATCATGTGATTCTGTGGCTCTGTGATTTTTCCTTGCGAGCTCCAGGTTTTGGAGCAGATTATGAATTGTTTGATATGGAATTTCAAATGATCACTTAAGTAGCTAATTAGCTTGTAGCAACTTCGAGCAACCTGGGTGTAGTGTGTATTTAAGTGTTTAATGCCCTTTTTTTTTCTCCCTCTCTTCCTTTCTAATTGGCATTTAATTAAAAGAATAAATAAAAAGAAGAAAAGCAGCTTTGCCTGGGCTGCTTGGGTTTAAATATTAAACTGCTTGGGTTTAAATATTAAACAGCTGCTGCAGTTTGGGCCCTGCAGCTGAGGGGAGGCAGAAGAGGGTGGCACAGGTCCCCAGAGGGTCAGACAGTGTCCTCTGCTCCTGGGTGGCCAGGCAGCACCTCTGGAAGCAGCAATTAAAACCCTGCCTGTGTTTGCCACAGTGGGGGAAGAACTGCCAGGAAAAGGCAACATCCCGGAGTTTAACTTTGCACATCTCCGTCAGAGTTTGGGCGGATTTGCTGCCAAAGTGCCTGCCTGTGTATCCGAGAGCGTTAATGGGGCAAAGGAAACCCGAAGTAGCATTTGAAAGCTGGAAGATGAAAGTAGATCACAGGGCAAAGATCAAACAATCTAGAACCACTTCTGAGCCTTTTAGTGCTGTGGATTATTAGCATTTGAAAGTGAAGAGCATTAGAGGATGGGGGGCGAGGGCAGGGATTTCTGTGTGCAGAAAAGAAGTGAAGCAAGTGACAGTGGAAAGGGAAGGACGCAAATGATCCGGATTAGGGAGGGTCCCAGCGTTTCCAGAGCAGGCTGAGCTCTGCAGTGGGGCACTGGTACGATGATGGCCAGGAGGGAGGAAGGGAATTCGTGAGCCAGGGGCCTTGCCCTTCCCTGGCTTTGGCTCCTTGGCACAGACCCGCCTGTGGGCACTGCCAGTGTCAGGATCTGAGTGCAATTCGGCCTGAGAGCACACGGGGCAGGGCACGGGGGGGCACCCCAGCACCTCTGGGTGCAGCCCTAGGGCTGAGGCTCCAGGTGGTGGCTTCTGAGGGAGGGGGAGCCAGTGGTGCATGTGTAATAAACAACAAAGCTGCCTGTTCCCAGAGGGGCCTGCTAATACAGGAGATTGCTCAGCACAGTGTAACCACCCAAGGGCTCTACACACAGCTCTGACTAAACTCTCCAGAAAATCAATCCAGCTTTTTCACCACTTTTGACAGGGTGTTCTAATATTAATCTACTCCCCTTGTCAGTCAGCTCTGCTAACAAAGGCTCTAATGATCTTTAACCAGGCACAAGAAACGCTACACAGGTGGGTGGATGGCTCCTGCATTCTTCCAGTTGGAAAAAATCCCACCCTTTGCATCGGTGAAGGACTTGCGTTGCTGCCAAAAATAATTATCCTGTAATTATTATTGACAGTACGGTGATGAAGATGCAAAGAGCAGGAGGGCAAGGCTGGGCCCAGGCAATGAACACCTCACACCCTTCACATGCCACAGAGAGGGGTGAGCAAAGGCAGGGCTGGCCTGGGGAAGATGCTGGGGAGGAAAAAGCGCAGGGCAGGGAGGTGCCAGTGACCGACAGTGCCTGGAGGCACGGCAGGCTGATGAGCACCCTGCTGCCACCCAGGCTCTGCATAGCCCCAGGGGAAACTGAGTCCTCTCGGGGAGCCTGTGAAGCGCCTGCCCTTCTGATCAAGATTATTCCCTTTCTCCTGCAGAGTTTCCATGTCTCTGCCTCTGACTCAGCGCGAGCTCATCCTCCTGACACCTCGACAGACACCTCTCCTCTCCCTCGCTGTAATTAGGCAGCTCCACAGGCTTCAGGTCCTGCGACCAGAGGGGCTGGGAAGGCTCTGTCCCCCTGCCCGAGTGACCATTGCCCTCACAGCCAGCCCAAGCACAGCCCTCCATCACCCCCACACAGAGATTCGGGTACTGCTGCCTTCCCCCCTGCCCCCCAAATCGATTCTACCCAGCGAGGTGTGACCCCCATGGGGTGGGAGCTGCCAGACCTCATTTGGAGGTGTCAAACAGGCTTGGTTTGGTGCTAGATGTGTCTTAAAGTCTAATCACAGACTGTGGGCAGATTTTTCCAAGCAGAAATAGGTGTTTTCTCGCGTGTCTGCCCTTCCCTCGCGTAGTTACAGGCAGCTGCGTGCCCCCAGTCTGCATGGAGCATCCCTCACCTCAAACAAAAGCATCACAGTGGGCACGGGGCAGGGCTGGGCTGATTCCAGCCCTGGCCAGTGTTTATTTATCTATTTTTATGCAGTGAGGGATGCGTTTTTTTATCAAGGAACCCTCCGGGTTTGTACAAGGTGTGTGAAGGTTGGAGTCAGTTCCTCAGACTCTCCTGCCCTGCCCTGCTTTGCTGATGTTTTAATGACTGTGCTGCAGCAAGGCGGCTAGGGCTGCTGCCTCTGCTGACTCAGCCCCAGCACTGGTGACAGCAGAGGTGGTGGCTGCTCTGGTCAGGGGGACATTTGGCCGGTGCCTGGGACACAAGCAGGGAAGCAGCTCACCATGCTCATGCCTCAAGCCCTCCCGCTCCCATTCCAACCTCGGGCAAGGCTAGGGCAGATTTTCCAGCAGCATGAACTCTGTTGAGCCCTGCGGGGCTGAGCAAACACGCCTTGCCTCTGCTTCAGTCAGGCAGAGCAGATCTTTAAAGGGAGATACTGGAAATAGGAGAAGGAAAATGGATCATGATCTGATCCGGTGGTTAACAAGCCCCCCAAAATCAGCTGGATCCTTCCCTGGGATTCATTATAAAGCAAATAGAATCACAAACACTTAGTCAAAGTTAATGTCTCACAGGCATCATTGGGAAATGACAGTGAGGTGGCCTCAGGAACACCCTAATGCTGGAAAAGGAGGTCCTGGGCAGGACTGCACTCTCCAGGATGTTACAAACAGGTGCAACGCTTTGTTTTGCTTCCCACCTTGATACAACTCCTAATTATGTATCTTGTGAAATGTGAAGGCGCTTGGAGAATGGATTATCCTCGCCAGCTGCTCGCTACTGTGGCACAGCCTTCCCCAGTGCCTTTGTAGCTGCTCCAAAGTGTTATCATCCCCCTTTCCCATTCCAGGAATGTCACGGGGAAAGGATCACTCCAGACAGCGGGGAGAAGAGCTGGGCTTTGAAAGCAACTGGTCAGAGCTGAGCTGGAGTCAGCTCAGCTCAGGGATCCAGCAGTTTGAACAAGGCTGCATGATGTGGTGCATCAGCAGGGTGGCAGGAGGGAATCTGGGGGATCTGCAAGCCCAAAGAGAGGGCACATGAAGATGATTTATCTCAGGCTGGCTCCTGGGAGCTGACACCCTTCTGAGGCACAGCCCTGCCCAGCCCAGCCCAGTGTTGGTTATAAGAGCAGTGTTGGTTATCAGC